>PVIJ01011282.1:35138-55357 GCA_004024925.1 Scalopus aquaticus | reverse complement strand
CATCTCACCGCCCCACGCCTCTGGCCTGTACCCCAGCTTGTATGTATACAATAAAAAATTAAAAAAAGAAAGAAAGAGACATCCAGACCCATGTTTTTCATGAATATAGACACAAAAACCCTCAAAAAATACTAACAAATTGAGTAGAGCAATGGGATTTCTTGTGGGAATGAAAGGCTAGTTCAATATTTGAAAATCAATCTGAGTAATCCAACATATAATAAAGAAGACACCCTTTATGACCTGGGTTAAGTAAATAATTCACAAGTGTGGTACCAATACCAAGACACATAAAAGAATAAAAATTAGTAAGTTTTCCTTACCTGGGAAAAAATAGGAATCATTTCAACTAACCCCCCTCCTACTATATTTAAGAAATGCTTTATTGAGTAGCATGCAGAACATACATGTGAAGTAAAGGCATGGATTATCTAAGTTTAAAGGGGTTATAAAGTATTTAATCATAAGTAATTTGCTCATGATTTTGAAGAGAACTTTTTAAAATACAAATTGTAATAATTATAGTTGACCAATGAAATTTGTTCTTAAGATACTGCTATACGAACCATTCATATTTACCTTTTTCCAAAAGGAGTAGGTCTGCAAATCCAGTGAGATTTTTATAGCTGAATGTGGAAAGAGTAATAGTAATATATGAAATGGTATGAGTAAATAAGCAATATTTCCTAACTTAAATATATCTTCAAGTATACATATAGAGAAATATAGTTATGCAGAATGGAGGGAAGGTGTGAACTGCATATGATACATGATTTCCATTCAAAATGACTGATAATCATTATTTTTAAAAAATACCTGAAAGAGGGATCTTATTATAAAGCACACTTATGTTGTAAGAGTCATTAAATAATTTAGGAAAAAATAATTAAGTGTTCATGTTCAACAATTTACTAATGTTTTAGAATATGCAGGATAACTAAGAAATTCTAAAGTTGTGCTTTACGCTTTTGGTATTTTCTTAGAAATTTATAGTTTCATTATCGTGTCATTTCTTTTAAAGTTCATATTAATGCCATCTTGGCATCAACCTTGCTTTTAAGTTAACAAACTACTTTAATTGTAGCTATTACTTAAACCTTGTAGCTTAATATCTTTGTGTAGCACAGAAATTTAAAATGAGAACTACAGGAGGTCAATATCTGAAATTCTTGCTTCATTACTAGAATAAAAATTAGTACATTTCAAAGGTTGTGAAAGGTCTGAGAAAAGCTAATCTTAATATCCAGAATTAGAAAAAAGATACAATTGGTCCTACTTTGGGAATTGGAACATTTTGGGAATATCCTAATGATTTAATATGATTTGTGGCAAATCTATAATAAGAGAAGTGAATGGTTTGCCTATCCATAAACACCTTTTAAAATAGAATCACATGACTTTCTGCCTAGTGTCTGATGTGTCAGAGCACTGTTAAGTAAGTCAGAGGTTTCTTGGTTATAATGGCCGACTTATTTGAGAGTCATTATCTAAGAATTTCTCCTTGAATTACTCCAGAATCCCAATTAATCCTCAAACCCGGGAATTTTCTCAATCTCATGACTATCAATGTCACAGCAATAACTAGAATTTTAGATCGGATTGATAGCACTGGCAATGGAAAGAATTAACAGGAGATGGTGTAGAAGAGAAAACACACTTTAAGATTTACATAATCCTGGGAGAACTACATGATTTGGACCTGAGTAATGGAAAAAAAGGAATGGACTCTTATTGAGATGGGTAAGAATTTGGGGAGGAAAATGAAAAGTTCAATTTGGTACATACTTTGGAGATGTCTATTGGACATTGAAAGGAGGTATTTGATGGGGAATTTGGGGACTTATAAAAGAATTCAGGAGAGCACTTGGGGGAAGGATATATATTTGGTTGCCATCAAAATAAATATTAGTTACAGAAATGAGAGTTTATGATGTTACCTAGGCTGTAAGTATGTATAAAAAAAATTGAAGAGTTCAGACACTGAGACCAAGACTGTAGACTGGGTCCATAATTGAGAAGTGAGAAGAAGGAACCATTAGTAAAGACTAGGGGGGAGTATCCAATGAGTTCGAAAGAAAATAAACGAAGAGTGATGACTTACAAACAAGTGGAAAAAATGGTTTTCAAGAGGAAGTTATGATCAACCTTTTCAATTACTTCTGAGTGCATTAGCAAGATATTACTTGAGAATTGAACATTGTATTTACTATTGGAAGTCATTTGTGACCTTCATAATACTATTTTGATGGAGTGTTTAGGAGAAAGTCTCACTATTGTGAGTTCAATAGGTGATGAATTGGGATGAAACATTCACATGGAGTTTCACTGTAAATGGGAGCAGTGAAGTGATGGAAGCTATAAAAGGATATGAAGTCCATTTTTATTTAAAATAAATTCTATACCATGTTTGGGTGATTTTGGAATGATGCAGCAAAGATGAAATGATGCAAAATATAATGGGAGTGCTGTTCTTGAGTAGACTGGGAATTTACATTTAGAAAGACTGGATCTTGCTGGCATCATGGACAGCTTATGAACAGCAAATGAGGGGGCAAAGATGTGCATTTGAACTACATACCCCATACCAGGCATCACTGTGTTCATTTAAACATTCATCTATTCTACTTGGCAACCGTTTAATGAACATTTTAAAATACGTTTTATGTACATAAGCCAAAGAAGATGACAGCAAATAACAAAATTTAAGTGAATTAAAATATTGACTGCAGGCCCTCTCTGGTGGTGCAACCGGTTGAGTCTCAGCACTATGAAGCTGTTGGCAGCCACTGTGGCATGAGTTCAATCCCCGTCCAGGGAGATTCCCACATGGTGCAGCAGACCTCTTCTGTCTCACCCGCTGCTCCCTTCAGCAGTGTATTTCAGTGGATCTGCCTGTTCTGCTCCCTTCTGTCTCTGGTGAATCCTCTCCCCACACACACACCTCTGGCATACACCCCAGTTCTTGTATGCATAAATAAATTCATCTTTAAAAAGATTGACTGCAGATTCTAAATGTCCTAGAAGATAAAAGTCAAAAATCTATAGTTAATATAAAGGAAAAATATATAAAACAAATAAGTAAATTTCAGTTATTTTAGTTTTCTTACATTTTGATTTGATAAATTGACCTAAGAAGCGTCTATATTTTTTATACTTCTTTTATCGTCTTTGCTAAGGAAAAAACTTTCCCATATCAGATGAAATTAAAATTTTTACATTTTGTCAGTAACTACAATTCTAACACTCATATCTACGATACAGACTTTCAAAATATGTTCTATTAGTAAAGGTGCAATTATGAAACAAAATTCAAGGAGGTGCATGGATAGACAGACAATCATAAAAAAGAGCAGTAAGCCACACAATAAAGGAACATATTTTTGCCTTACTAACCCGTGTGTGTGTGCGCGTGTGTGTATGCGTGTGTATGTTCAGGTGCTTGTTTTGCGTGTCTTATTCTTGTAATTTTTATGTTCAATACTAGTGAAACAGCCCCAGGGTCAATGCCAGCCCATCACACACATTTTAATGACTTGGATGGAAACACCTGGCATTTATTTTTAGTTGTAATTGGCAGATTATATAACCTACTAACAATGTAATTTGTAGCATTACACAGCTCAGGATATTTTGCAACTAATGTTAAATGTAATTGAAATATCAACATAGTAGCAAGTGTGGTAGGTAGCAATGAGCTCTATATTTTTTAACAAAGGAAATCAAAATAAAAAATCAAGTTAAAAATGCCTAATAATTTAGAGTAAAATATCTCTTCTTTCTGAATATTGATTATCTATTGTATTGATTCCATAATTGTTTATGTTAATTTCCACTCTTATTGTATAGTAATGACTATACAGTAATTGGCATTGTTAGGTAAAAAGACTTACAATATTTTAAAAAACCTTATACTCTTATTTTTAACACCTTTTTGTATCTTGACAATGTAGTATCACTACTGCATTCAAAGTGGAGATATGTGTATCATTGTTCATGCATAGAAATATTCATGTTCAGTTTTTATTTCTATTTTTTCATGGATATGAAAAAATGAGGTTTTTTTTTGGTGATAGAAAATGTCCCTTCTGTTTAACCAAGGATTTTTTGCATGATTTTGAAGCATTTCTTCTAGATACCACCTTATATAATCTTCACCTACTCCTACCAATGCCAAAAATAAATTGGTGAAATCCGTAGCAAGAGAATTACGCTTTGTAGACTGAGTTGAGCATTAAGTTAGCACCATCACCTCTTTGAGTCATCACCTTTTTTCTGGTGATTGGCATATCTGATCTGACATTTCCCAATTTGCCTTTTGATTGGCTGAATTTCTCTGTTAACCCTCCCAAAGGCACAACCTGTGCTTTGCCCAACAGCTGTGCTTCTCAGGAGTAGCTAAGCATTTTCATGAGGAAAGGACAGAGAGGTTAGGAAAAAATGTCAATCATTTCTAGTTGTATTCCATTTTCTGCTGCCCTGAAGATAAAAAAGAATACCATTTATGTGACTCCAGCATAAATGCCATTATGTCTAAATGGAATTATATTGTCTAAGTAATATAATTTGTGGAATCACAGGTCTATTTCAAATAATTCCAAATAGACGTTAAATTAATAGATTAGTAAAAAATAAATATATCTATGAAAATAAAATACATTTGTAATAATCTGATCACATAGCATTCCTAAAATAATTGAACATATGTGCATATATTTTTATTAAACAATTACAAAGATAATGGTTGACTTAATAATAGAACTGTGCATCTCCTTTAAGAGCAGTTTGATTATTAAAGCTCGAAAGCCAATTACCTCTCTCAATGACAAGAAAATCTTTCAAATGCTAACATACATTAGAAATTAACAGAAGAAAGGGCTAGTGGCCCCATGTATAGGTTGCCTGGAAATTTATGCCTAGAGGCAAGAAGATAATATACACAAATTAGACAAACTACACGTTTTTCTTTTTCATATTTTTTTCTTGGAAATATGAAGTAAGCATTGAACTAATATGTTTATCTACTTTTATAAGTAGTATTTATGTTTCCAAGGTACGGGATATTCAAAGCAAAGAAAAACAAAAATTTATTTAATATGTATGACATTATAAAAAAATCAGTGTGAAATATTTATGCCATAGCCAAACAAATGTTTTGTCAATGTCTGTGCTTACTTATATTTTGTCACCTGTAGTCAGTACACACACAAATTCATTGCAATCTTAAAGAGCATTAAGATAATCAAGTTTCAATGTAGTACAAATACTTCAATTTTTACTCAATAAAGTTTCTTAAAAGATTCAGAAATGATTGCATTTCTTTTCACAAGGATTTAAAAACAATTGAGTGGAAAAACATTTACCTTAAACCCACTAGTAAGTTTGATAAAATAAGTTATTTTAATGCTAGGGAGCAGAAAGGAGGGAAAACCTGTTGCCTCTGTTAAGAAACTGATCTGAAATGCATCAACTGCCCCCTGTGCTGTCCTCTTTGACAGTTCAATACTCCTCATCTTCTGAGAATGGCATTGCTGAGCTCTGAGTAAACTGCCGGTATGCAAACTGTCAAGGAAAGCCTGACACATCGTTAGTGCTGACCTCCGTGATGACAACCACAACATGAAACCAAGCAGCACAGCTAATTTTCATTAGCGTTCAAATTAATCTGTAAATCTTTCCATCCAGCACTGTGCAAATCAAGTCCAGAAAGAAGACATTTGATGAACTGTGTGATAGATGGATAAAATCCTAACACTTAGAAGTCCATATAAAAGTCTGAGTTCTAAAAGAATCAAATACAGTGATTTTCATAACTCAGGCAAAATGCTGCCTTTGCAACCAGCAGTGGAATTAAATTTGTTTGTGGTAAGCTACAGCAAGGAATACAAACTGCCCAATCTCAGCGGCACTGCTGTAATTTTCTTCTTGCTCAGATGCTTCCGATGAACAACTGCCACAAGAGGCGCACAGGTACAGCATGGCTTGCCAAGATCTCTGGTGTTTCTTTGCCCAGCTGCTCCCTGACCTTACTTGAGCATGAAGTGCATGGGGAGATACACAACACGTGACCTACCTTAGGAGAAAGTCATCAAGCAAACAGGACCCATTATTGAAACACTGTGCAATGATGCAAATGAACCAATTTTCTGGCGTTTGCTCTTCAAATTTGAAGAAGTCACAGAGCTAGGTCATTTGTGGGAACAATTCTCCTGGAACCAGGGCTGTCACAAGAGCACATGAACCATCCTCTCACTATGTGAGAATCAAATGAATGACCTTTGGTCCTGACAAAGTCTATTTACTAAAACCATCAACACATTCAGTGTCAATTTGGCCTGTCATACGCACAGCATATGTGATTCCCTGAAGAACTATTTAACTTGATCTCGCAAAAAAGAAAAAATGCATTTCAGGATTAAAGGGTTGATTTTACATATGCAATTCACTGATGTATCTCTGCATGAATTGATTTCTTGCAGAACGTCATATTTTCCAGCCCATTTTATTGGGCACCTTTGGAAGAGCATTCAGTCTTGGAAGAAGCCCTATTCCTGGTTCTCTAATGAGTGCTACAGAGCATCAAACGGTAGCCTGTTAAGGAGGCTCTGGAAATGCAGAACAGGTGATCTACCCTGCATACTGAAAAGCAAGCTCAAGCACAGAGGCCTTTTGTGGGATGCTGAAGAGCAAGAACAGCCAACAAATTTGGGCATTTAGCAATCAGATGTGGAATAGCTCATTTTGTGTAAAGGTCCTGGACAGCTGGTGAAGGAAAGTGGCAGAGCTACAAATGGTGACAGGCTCTGGAGACAGTGACTACATTAGAACAGTGATGTATATACAGTGACTCATTTTTTTTCCACTTTCAGCCATGCTCACATAAATAGCAACAGCATCAGCAATAATAACTAAGCTGAGATATGAAACATCAATGATATATTTTTAATGTTCTCAACATTGGGACATTTGTTATAACTTAATGGAAGCCATGTGGCATAGTGGAAAAGAGTACAGGGCTTGGAAATCAGATAGCTCATAGTTTAAATCCTGGTTTTGAACCATACTGGTTTTGTGACCTTGAAATGGCTATTTAAATTATTTTATTTTCAGTTTCTTCTCTGTACAGTAGTGATAACAACATCTAAATCACATGACTAAGGTATGGATTAGAAATGATATATAGGAAGGGAGAGACAATATCATTGGCAGATCAAGTGCTAATTATAGATTTGGTTTGGTAAATCTAGATTTCCTGAGGGTAATAGATTCTGCTAGATGATGAAACTAAAATTTAGATAAACTGCTAATAGGATGATAAGTCAGCTTTGAATTTAATTTTATGGTTTGGATGTTTGGACTTCCCCAAAACATTGGTATCAAAGTCAAAAACAATTCAAGCCCTTTATTTACTCAGTCTTACATTTCTCAGAAAATTGAGGATGATTAGTTAATGGCAGATGTTGACCACAAGGAGGAGCTCAAGATTCCTTCATCCCCATATTCTTTCCCTTAGAATGGGATAAATCTGATAGGGGAGACCCAGGTGTGAGTCCACCCCACACTGTTTACCCAAAGCCTCATAAGCTTTCTTATTTCAGACTCGACTGGAATTAATTACATTGGAAACCTAGTCTCTTAAGGGATCATTACATGGTAATTAGGTGAAATGAAGGTCTATTCAAATATGAAAGGGTCTGAATTCAAATCTGCAAAAGCCTACAGTAGATTGATTCACCTAGTTCTCTTCTAAAGATTAAAGGGAGAGAACCCTCTTTTTTCTTTATTTTTTTCTTTGTTCTGGCATTTTCTTCTCGCTAGAAAGAAAGTATTTCAAAGACTGTAACCTGGAAATAGAGTTAAAGGAGAAAGAGTGCAAGTAGATTGCTTGGCCTATTTAGGTGCTAAAATTTGTCTACATCATTTAGTGAAGATTCTGCCCTCCCACAATGATGAGGCTGATACACAAGGAGATTAATTAAGAATTGAACACAGAATGTAGATCAACAGAGGAGGACTTTGGATTGCTATAAACTAAAGTGTAACTTGTTTCAGGCTGAGGGAGGGGGAAAAAAGTATGAAGACCTTGAAATGGTGTGTGTTGGAGCCTTCAGAATCCCAGTTCTCAGACCAAAAACATTAATATATTCATATATATTCATATACATATTCATATATATGGATATATTATATATTTTATTCATATGATATATATTATTTATATATGTAAATAGCTGCCTATAGGCAGCTGTAGTAAGTACTCAGAACATGGACTCCAACAGTGAACCTTTTGTTTGCTAATTGTATCCACTTGTATCAATGAATCATCCTGTGCTTGTTTCCTGATCTGTAAAATTGGATTATAAAAAAGCAATTCTCATAAGGTTGTTAATTCACTTACTCAATCCAATGTTGACTGATCCCTTGCTACTTGACAGGCATTATTCTAAGCTCTAGAGTATACTGTTAAACAAAAACCATCCAGGCTTCTTTATGTCCTAGAGAAAGACATTGACAATTCGCAAATAGATATGTACCAGTTAGAGAGCTGTTAAGAAAAACCATAAAAGGTAATGGATTTGTCAAGAAAGCCATTTCCGAAGTTGCAAGTCCTCAAATATTAGGAAAAATTTTGTTTCAGGCTGAGGGAGGGGGGAAAAGTACAGACCTTGAAATGGTGTGTGTTGGACAGGGGTAAGACTA
Source organism: Scalopus aquaticus (assembly GCA_004024925.1). Lineage (NCBI taxonomy): Eukaryota > Metazoa > Chordata > Mammalia > Eulipotyphla > Talpidae > Scalopus > Scalopus aquaticus. The sequence goes on along the minus strand of PVIJ01011282.1, from coordinate 46,660 downwards.
TGCAGACATCCCAGTGTTATTGAAATGACATGAGCAAGGAGAGGAATGATAAGACATGAGGTCAGAAAGAGTCAGGAGATGTAATATAGTGTCTTTAGGGGACATTAAAAGAATATTAGAAGGTGCATCTCCTTGAGCACAAAGGGACATGATGTATCTTTCATTTATCCATGTGGAAGATGGAATATAGGAAAACCAAGAGTGGATGCAGAGAAATACAGGATTGTATGAGTGGTCCTGTCAGTGATTGAAGCTTAGACTGGGACAAAAATATAAAAGGAGTGAGGAGGAAACATATTAAAAATATACTGGACTAGGGCCTCCCCGGTGGCGCAGCGGTTGAGCACTGCGCTGTGGAGCTGTCGGCAGCGGCGACGCGAGTTCGATGCCCGGCCAGGGAGAATCCCACATGGTGCGGCAGACCTCTCCTGCCTCGCCCGCTGCTCCCCTCAGCAGTGTACTTCTGATCTGCCTGTTCTGCTCCCCACTCTGTCTCTGGTGAACTCTCTCGCCGCCCCACGCCTCTGGCCTGTACCCCAGCTTGTATGTATAAATAAAATATAATCTTTAAAAATGTATATATATACTGGACTAAATATACTGGGCTAACAGAAGCATTTTATGGACAGAGTGCATGTAGAATGTGATGGAAATGGGAATGTGGGGGTTTTGCCTTGGAACGAATTGCAATGCTGGGAGAGAGGGTGAATTCTTCCCTACACACCCATCAAGAGTTGTTTGAGAAGCTTGCTTTCTATCAAAGTGGAGAATGTGAGGATATTCTGACAATTATTAAAGTCTTGAAACTACAATTTGCACATAGTAAGAACTCAAAGAACAGTAGCTATTTTTTCTATTACTATTTCTGCCTTATCGTCTGACATAATATTGACAGAAAAGGTGAATATGTGCACAGAAGATCAAGGATAAAAGTACTGCATGGGGACTACAGGGCTCCAGTACTGAAAACTGAAATTATTCTGGACAAATCCCCTGTTGATGAAGCAGCATCTGGCATTTGCAGGATTAGCATTTATTAAGAGAGCTAGATATATAGAATTTGGGGATCTAAAAGTTCCCTGGTCAATTCTTTATGGACCTCATTGGAGACAAAATTAGATTAATAAAAAGTCATCTTTATTTTTAAGTAACCTCATAGTGCAAAAAGCACGTCTTAATAACATTTTCTGCTTTATAGATCATCTAATGTTTTTCTCCCTGTATAATCAAAACTATTTCTATCTTTAGGCCTAGAAGAATTTACTTTTCTGGCTCCCCTATAATCTTTCTCACAATGCCCAATGTGCTTGCAAATGTGAATAACTTTGTGTTAAAATATTGTGAAGACTTTCAATTAGCCTTTTAAACTATCCTTAGTGAGTGGGGCTGAAGTGTTTCAAACCAAGTGGAGCTACAGGCACTAACATCTATTTTGAATTATATTAGAAAACATTTCTAATACAGAAAAGGACCTTGAGAACAAAATCATTTATAGTTATATCCCCATGACCCAACTTTATCAAATGTTACCATTTTTCCATAATTGATTCAGAATTTTTTAAAGAATAAAACATAATAGAAGCTGCTGAAATCCTTTATGTTGTCTCAGATCTCATTCTTCTTCCCTTTTCCAAAGGAAAAAAAATTTCTTGATTTACTTTTTACTTTTCCTATATCTCTTTTACCTTGTATTACATAGCTATATATGCAAACATAATCTTGAGTACTTTTGCAAGTATATAGCTTTATCTAAAGAGTAACAGTCTGCTATGTAATCATTTTCACCCAACTTGTATTTGTAAAAATTTCCCTGTTGATACATGAATCTTTTGGCCATTTATTTTCATATTTAGAAATATTACATAATATGCTAATAGCATAAATAATTCATTCAACAGTTTATAGATTTTAAATCATTGTAATTTTTCAGTATTAAAATAGGAAGTTGCAAAGAACTTTTCTCTACATGTTCTCCTTGAGCACAAATTCAATATTTTCTCTCAGGCAGAGAATATTTCCAGAGTGACAAAGTAGATTTCAGGTCTATCTATGTGGTTTCATCTTTAAGTCTCCAATCAGCTGACAGCAAAGGGAGAAAAGCCCCAAGAAGTTCTCTCCTAGAAGAGTCAAATTTATTTATCCTTGTCGGTCTTAAGTATTTCCTACATTTGTCATGACCAAAAAATATTTGGGAAATACCATTTAGATCACATAGCTAAAATTTAAATTTCTAACAATGGGGTGTGCAGAAAAGAGTTAATATGCACACTGACCCTCACCCTTTGGAAAGCCTGTTTACAAGTTTGCTGTTGTCTGACACCTGGGGAATTGACTTTCCGAAAAATCTCACCATCCCCAGAACTGTTAACAAAGTGTGCCTAAGATGTTTGTAGAAAAAAAAAAATGAGTTATATTAAATACCTTCTTTCCTTCCAGGACTCTAGATGTACATGAGAAGGTAGTTATGGGATTAATCCCCAATTAAAAAAAAAGTAATCCCTGAAAACAATTTCTAACAAGTTTCCTTGAAAGATAACATTTCACACATGTTGTCACCATGCAGCACTGGAGGAATTAGGTATGCCCTTCGTGATGCCAATGGAAGAAGTCTCCAAAGCCTGTGTCCACTTCCCCCAGATTTCAGCCGTGTGCCTTTTCACTTTGCTGATTTCACTCTGTAGTCTTTTTTTTTTTTTTCAAGATTTATTTTTATTTATTTATGCATGCAAGAATTGGGATATAGGCCAGAGGTTCAGGAAGTGAGAAGATTCACCAGAAACAGACTGGGGAGCAGAACAGGCACAGTGACTGAAATACACTGCTAAGGGGAGCAGCAGGCAAGACAGGAGAGGTCTGCTGCACCATGTGGGTTAACTCCCTGGCTGGGGATCAAACTTGTGCTGCAGTGGCTGCAGATAGCTTGAGAGTGCTGAGACCCCTGTGTCAACGGGGATGCCCCTACTCTGTAGTGTTTATAGTGATAAACCATTGGTATGATTATGGCTCTATGTGTGTGCCACAAGCCTTAGAGAATCATCAAATCTGGAGGTAAAGTTGGAAACTCCCAGACACATAGAACCATGATGTATCTCTTTACTGTGCAAATTTCTCTAGAAGCATCTCTGGTTATTGATTTGTTAACTGGATTTATTCTTTCCTTACCACCTGGAGAACCCCAATTAAATAACTGAACCCTAGAACTTTTAGTTCAAGTCTCTGAAAAGAGGAAGCTTTCTCCTAAGAGGTGGTCTTGTGAGTGAGCCCAGACTGGCCAGAGTGGGGAGACTTGGGGTTCCTGGGCCAGCATTGGGACATGCTGTTTTTGTCAGAAATCACTTGTTTGTTCATCTGTTTCATCTCAGATGATGGTATTTTTCTACTTCATAAATTTCCTCATAGATGGGTTTCAAATGCTGGTCTTCTTCTATGGTACCCCCTCCTCTCCAGTACTACTATTGATTATTTAGTTATTTTTTTCTAATTACTTCTATATTTCACTTCTCAACAGTGCCTTAAAGATCAACTGTCTTTAAATGTCTTTTAAAAAAGACATTCTCGGGCCTCCCTGGTAGCGCAGCGGTTAAGCGCTGCGCTGTGGAGCTGTCGGCGGCAGCAGCGGTGGCGCGAGTCCGGCTGGGGAGATTCCCACATGGCTCGGCAGACCTCTCCTGCCTCACCCGCTGCTCCCCTCAGCAGTGTATTTCTGATCTGCCTTTTCTGCTCCCCCCTCTGTCCCTGGTGAATCCTCTCGCCACCCCATGCCTCTGGCCTTTACTCCAGCTTAAATAAATAAACCTTAAAAAAATAATAATAAAAAAGACATTCTCAGTGTCTTAACGAAGACCTTAAAAAAGAATATTTTGCCCCATTAGTTGAATGTATAAATGATTATTTATTCTGTCCACACAATATCATTTTCTATTCACAGCTTCTGCTGAACTAAGAATAAAGAAATAGATAGATGATAGATAGGAAGATACCTACATAGATAACCAGCCTTATGCTACAATATTTCAAGCCAATGCCCTTTCTAGTACAGCTAGGAAGGACACATATTAACTAGAGTTAAATGTCCTCACCTCATAAATAATTACTTAATTAAGAAGCTTTACTATGAAAAGGGTTATTAATAAATTCACCTGTTTGGATTTTACAATTGTTTTTCTCTGCAGCAATTTGTGCTTTGTGAGCACTTTAATGTGGGGAAAAAAATAATCTCCAAACCAAAAAATTAAAAAAAAAAATGTTTCTCTTAATTAAAAAAGATACTTTAGGAATAAAAAGGTAAAGAAGAGAAGCATTTTTGAAGTTGTGATTTTTGCCTAAAAATTCAATCAGACTACAAATGTTACTGTCTATGGAATATTCTGAACCACATTATATAATGTAGTTTACTGCCACTTTTGAGAGATAATTTGACATCTTCTAGTAGCTTCTTGAGTTGTTCCACAGTACATGAATGTATTTAGCTAGAAACATACGAAGATAAACATTATTTTTGCAAGAAGTTTGTAGATTCTTGAAAGATGAAGAGACATGATATAAGGAGCTCAAATAAGCTGTCACATTGATGCCAGGCATAGTGCTACATGGACAGTAGTTATCTACATACACCATTGCTAAAGAGAATTTTGCTAGTACAAAATATATAAATAGTGCATGTTTATGCTAGAATACACTTAATGCTACTATTAAAGATAGTATATATTATGATATAGTGCATTTTTATATATTATAACATTTTTTAAGATTTATTTATTTAAACATACAAGAGCTGGGTTGTAAGCCAGAGATAGAGGGGTGGCGGGGGTGAGAAAATTCACCAGAGACAGAGTGGGGGGCAGAACAGGCAGACTGACTGAAATACACTCCTGAGGGGAGCAGCGGGCAAGACAAGAGAGGTCTGCTGAGCCATGTAGGTTAGGTCCTTGGCAGAGGATCAAACTCATGCCGCAGTGGCTGCTGATAGCTTTATTGTGCAGAGACTTACCCCTGCGCCACTAGGGAGGCCCATATTAGAGCATATTTGCTAGTAGAAAATATATAGATTAGAGGAATTGCTGTTGACAAAAGAATAGAAATTGTATGTCTGTTTTTTCTTTTCAAAATACATAGATGAGCTGCTAAGGAAAGGACATCTTATGATGACTCTTTTATTCTTGATGTTGAGACAAAATTCTGCCAAACATCTCATCTAGGATCACTTGAGACTGGGAAAGTTATATAATGCTAAGGTTTGTAAAAAATGGTGATGCATCTCTCTTAGAAGGGACTTTTTAAAGTATTCTGATCCCATTTCACTTGAAGCCTCACTTGCTGTGGCCCATCCCTCTTCTATTTCCTGCACTGCGTCCCCTTAGATGTCCTGCAGTAATTGTTAATGTAACTGCTATTGAAAAAATAGTGTTACCCAGGGGTAGAACACATGTCGCCTGCATTAGAAAGTGCTTAAAAGTCAAGTGTTGGATGTCAAAACCAGTACAAACCTTAGGGATCTGACACTTAGGTATCAATTCATTGCCATTTTGAAAAAAAAAAAAAATAATGCTTCAAGCAGAGTCAAAGAGAATTCTGGATAGCCCCGCAAAACATTATGCAGAAAAGATTAATAAATAAGGTAGGTCTTTTTATTGTGTGCTTTGTATGATAAAGGTGAAAAGGGAATGAAAATAATGATGCATTTTTTGAACATATGTTTTTATGGGAACGATGTTTTATTTGGGGTGGTGTGAGCAATACCAGAGGTTCACTGGGAGCAAGAAGAGATAAGAGCATAAAAAGGAGTGTGAATGGAGAAAACATCTCTAATTCTCTCCCTACATTCCTTAAATATCAGACTAGGAGACACCCCACGCTCTCTTTTGCCCAACAGACCAATATTTTATTCTAAATCAAACAAAATTATTGAATCCCTAAAAATCTATGTGAGCTTTTTTTGTGGTTTAGGCTGAATGAATCTATGAGAACTGTTACAGGGCAGGAGGAAGGGTACCCCAAGATCCCCAAACCTGCCAACTCTAAATGGGCTCTGCCATCCACTGCATCAAGAGAAAACTTAGTCTAGTGCCTAAGACCTTTACTGGAAAGGAACTTTCATGCAATTAGTATGCAATAAAGATAAGAGAAGGGAAATAATATATAAAATAGTTTCCAAATCAAGCACCCAAAATTACCCATTCCCTCCTAGATAAATACTCGGACAAACGAGTTGGCCCAAAGCAGAACCGTTGAGGCCCAAAAGCGTGCCACAAGTCTAAGGCACCTTCTGTGGGAACCCATAAAAAAGGGGTAGAAGGGGCCAAGCAAGTCTGGAAGGGTAGGAGTGAAATCAAAATCGAGACAAAAGCTGAAACTGTCAACCTCCTCATGGGTCTCTCCCCCACGTCTGTTTCAAGTGTCCCCTTCCATGCCCCCCAAGTCCCTGGTACAAGTCCAAGGCTGAGAAGTTTCTTCACGTTTCTCTGCTCCCGTTGCCTCCTCCAGGTCTTCTTCTTGGTCTGTTTCCTTCCCCCATTCTTTCTAGATTTTCCTCCCTGCTCAATTCCTCCCTTCCTGGAGTGAACCGACACTTTCCCTGGGGACTACTCTGTTACTAAACTGTTTAAATGTGAACGAAGAAATTCTACATGGTGATTATTAATAGAGTTTTGAATATTCTATCTAGAGCCTTCAATTTTACTTTATTAAAACAAAGGGGATTTAAAGGGGTTAAATAAATGTTAGCAAAAAGATAAGCTATTCATTAGTATTAGAATTCCAGCACTCAAGCTCAACTAAAACAAAGGGTGGGGGGCAAGAGTATCTTAAGTTTTCTTTACAATGGACTGCGATGGAGGACTATGGGTGCTTTTCTTGTGGGACACCTACAATGACCACACTTAATGGGAGAAATCCTACACTGTCAAAATATTAACAAAGAGGTGAACAATATAATTGATTAATTGAAAAAAATAAATTGAGAAAATAAAATATTCTCTATTTGCTGTAAGGGTCATTCTGCCAATTAGTACAGTGCTCTATAGCACTGTTCAAAGCTTTCTCCTGAATCCCTTTTACCCAGCAAAACTTGATTTGCTTATTAGATTAGGAGTGGTTTTCAGAAATACTGCCTACTAAAGGTCTTTCTGCAATGCCTTTATAGTATCATATACTATGATACCTATACTTTGCAGCCAGCGGTAAGTTTTTGCAGTGAGGTCTGCAATTTTGTACTGAGATTTTCTATTCTGAACTCAGTATGAAAAGCCATTAGACTAGAAAGCAGGTAATGCACAGTTTTTTCAGCTTTCTGACTAAGGGCAGAGAGATTGATTTATGGACAAAGATAGAAACAAACCAAAATGAGTGTGACTTAGCTAAATAAGAGCCATAAATGATAGCTATCCATAATATTCGAAGGTTGAACAGTTTAAGGGCAGAATGCAGTTTTAGTTAAGTTCAAATAAGTATGAGAGGGGGAAAAGGATTAGGGGAAAAGCAGTATAACTAGACGGAACTATAGCTATGAATTACCTTGCAAGGAAGAAAAAGGGGGTACTTTATTTATAGTACACATTTTTTAAATAACAGTTTAAGTAAGCTGTTCTTACACTTTGAAATGGAACTTCAATCGCAAATGATGTTGCTTAGAAAGATGCTAATGGAGAATTGAATGACCCAGTATGTAAATGACTTCTGGGATGAGAAGGCACTTTTGGAACCTCAGGCTATTAATGGTTTGGGTTTATTAAACAGTAACAAATAGAATTTTAGTGTAGTAAAGTTGGAAAATACAGGAGGTTTTTGGTTGCGTTGTTTTTTGTGTTTTGTTTTTGGTTTTTGTTTGTTTTACCTATAGGCAGTGAGGTGGTCATTTGCAATTAGCATAATCAACAACAAAAACAAGGAGTTTGAAAATGCTAGAAGTGAAAACCTACAGTAGGGCAATGCCATTGCTGTGTATTATTTTTGTGTACTAGTGTATTGTGTGTATTGTCTGATCTCCACTCTCTTTCTGCATCACTTTTCTTAAGTCCAATCTCAGTGTTTCTTTGAGATTTTTAATCTCTGACATAAAAATACCTAGGTTCTTGCAAGCCCTATTTTTTCATTATTTTCTCTTTTTGGAAATCTATCCTTTAGTATTTGCCTTACTGCAGAAAAATTGTGCTAAATCTCTTTCGTTTTTATATAAATGAATATTTTTTAATCTGCCCATATACTATCTTATTTGATATAAAATCAAAGTCGAAATGTATTTCTTTCAAGCAATTGTGATATTAGTTTATTTTCTGCTATAATGCATTTATTAGTAAAGAGAATTATGAATTTTTGCCTAAGAATGACTTCTTTATAGACAATCCTCTTTCTCTCTAAGAGGTTTTCATATTATTTCTTTATTCTTACAGTTTTGCAGATTCAGCATATCTTCATCCTTTTTCTACGTGCATGCAATTTTGATCTATAGGTACAATGATTTCAGATCTCAGCAATTCTATCTTCAATATTGTTTCTCTCCCTTTTGACCATTCTCTTTTGGAACTTCATAAAAGACATGTGATCGAGTCTCAGCTCAATCGTCCATCTCCCATCACTGCTATTTGCTTTGGTTTTTAAGATTGCTTGAATTCACAGCATTTTCAAATTCCCTATGTCTCTCCTCAAATGAATTTTGTCTTAGCTTCTATGGAGTCTCCCTTTTTGTTGAAATTGAATGGCTAGTATTTACATAAATTACATGAAGCTTTTCTTAATTAAAAAAGTCTATATATAAGGAGTCACAGTTGGTGTTATACATTTTATGGCTAGAGACGGATGCAAGATGACATGTCTCATACAGGGTGTTTTTACTCCACTAACAATCCCCTGTGCTCCACCTTTTCATCCCTCTTTCTCCTTAGCCTCTGGCAACCAATAACCCTTTTATCCTCTCTCAAGTTTTGCCTTTTCCAGAATTACTTATAATTGAAATCATACTCAGTGTAGCCTCTTCAGACTAGTTTCTTTCTGTTAACAATATTCATTCAAATTTCATGTGTGTCTTTTCATGGTGTAGCTCAATTCTTGGTATCAGTTACTAACATTAAATTGTATGAATGCACCACAGTTTATCCATGCATTCATCTTTGGAAGGACTTCATAGCTATTTACAAGTTTGGGAAATCATGAATAAAGCTGAATAAATCATAAATAAATAGGACAATGCCATTAATATATAAAATAACTTATTTTTGTATACTAGTGTGCCGTGTTTATAATCTGATCTCCTCCACTCTCGCTACATCTCTTGAAATAAATTTTCATAAGCCTTAATTCCAATTTCAATGTTTCTTTGAGATTTTTAATGTCTGACAAAAAATACCTAGTTTCTTGCACGTCCTATTTTTTCATTATTTTCTCTTTTTTGAAATATCGACTGATGAGAAGTCCCAGATGTGGTTTGATAGTATATAACATCAAATTGGAAATAACCTAAGTGTCCAACAAAAAGAGTTTAAGTCAACAATTTTGCGATATTCTTAATATTGTCATTTTCTGAAGTCATTAGCTGTGGTCATTACTGTAAATATTTCTGTGCAGGTTTTTGTCAGAACACAAATTTTCCACTCATTTGGGTAAATACCAAGTAGAAAATTACTGGACTGCATAGTAAAAAGTTTAGTTTTAGAAGATACTGCTACAGTTCTTCCAAAATGATTGCACCATTTTGCATCCCACCAATGAGAAATTCTCGTGCCCATTTTTGCTAGTATTTTGTGATATCGGTGTTTTGCATTGTAGTCATTCAGATGAGTGTATATTGGTATCTCACTGTTTTAACCTCCATTTCTTTGGTGAAATAAGAAGTTAGGCATCTTACATATCTTATTTGCTATCTTTTTTGATGAGGTCTCCATTCAGGTCTTTGTTCCGTATTTTAATTTGATTTTTTTCTTATTGTAGAGTTTCCAGAATTATTCTCAATTTTAGTTAACAGTGCTTTATCAGATATTTGTTTTGTAAAGATTTAGTCCCCCAGTTTGTGACTTATCTATTCATTCTCTTAACAGTGTCCTTTGTAGAGCAGGAATTTTCAGTTTTAATCAAGTTTGACTTAATGATACTTTCTTTCATTGCTCATGCTTCTAGTGTTGTATCAAATAATTCATCACCAAGCCCATGGTTACCTACAATAGGGTCATTTAAGTGATGAAATCAATAGCAAAACAGCACAAAATATGGCACTAAAAAAAGTGAAGAGGATATTTGTTTATAGTACAGGGCCTGAAACAGATGACAGAGCATTGCCTTGTTTGACCTCATTTGAGAATGTGAAATTTGGGTGCTTCAAGTTTTTTTTTGTTTTTTTTTCAACCTTTCTATGTATCTAGAGATGACTGTGAAATCACCTGCGTACTAGTTTTACAAAAAAAAAATAATAAAATTGGGGAGTAGTCAAATTTGCATATATGGAACCTATGAATAATGAGCATCAACTCTGCATGAAACACACAGACATTGCATGTTTGTCATTCTTCCCACAGGTATTATCTCTTAATATGTAGATAAACAAAATTCCCTAATTCCATGTTACTTCAACTTTCCTTCTTGGTAACCACATGACTGATGAGAAGTCCCAGATGTAGCCTGGCAAGGAGTTCAATGATAAATATAACATAAAATTGGAAATGACCTAAGTGTCCGACAAAAGGGGATTGGGCCAACAATTTTGTAATATTCTTAATATTGACATCTTCTGAATTCATTAAATATTATGAAATGATTTAAGTGTTGATGATGTGGGAATACTTTTATGTACTTCAAATGATAGATCCAATCCAGAATAAATAACAGTGTGATCCATCTCAATAGCATGATGATTTTTTTGAAATATATTTTACTGTGAAGAAGGCTGAGAAAAAAATCTGTTATTATTATCCTTGGTTGCAATTTTTTTAAACATTATTTATTTACGCATACAAGAACTGGGGCATAGGCCAGAGGTGTGGGGGGGATGAGAGTATTCACCAGAGACAGAGTGGGGAGCAGAACAGGCAGATCTACTGAAACACACTGCTGAGGGGAGAAGCAAGCAAGACAGTAGAGGTCTGCTGGGCCATGTGGGTCAGCTCCCCGGGTAGAGGTGATAGCACTGAGACTTAACCACTGTACTACCAGGGAGGCCCTCTGGTAGTAAAATTTGAGTTCTTTTACTTTTTTTTTTTTTTAAGATTTATTTATTCGTACAAGCTGGGGTGTAGGCCAGAGGTGTGGGGTGGTGAGAGGATTCACCAGGGACAGAGTGGGAGCAGAATAGGCAGATCTACTGAAGTACACTGCTGAGGGGAGCAGCGGGCGAGACAGGAGAGGTCTGTTGCTCCATATGGGAATCTCCTTGATTGGGTATCAAACTCGTGCTGCAGTGGCTCTCAATAGCTTCATAGTGCTGTGCTTAACCCGTTGGACACCAGGGAGGCGCTGAGGTCTTGTACTTTTATTTTTTTTTTTAGTTTTCTTTTTTTTTTTAAAGATTTATTTATTTATACATACAAGCTGGGGTACAG
>PVIJ01011282.1:0-35038 GCA_004024925.1 Scalopus aquaticus | reverse complement strand
TATGTAATGATTACTTTTTTACTAGTCCTTAAAATACACATGAAATAGAAAAAGCTTTAGGAAATAAAGATTAATTCAATAGGCCATCTATCACTACTCAACATCGTCTATATAAATAACTATTTGTTTTCCTTGATTACGCACTTCTGTTTATTTTCTTGTCATATTCAGCAAACATTCCTGGTCCTGCTAATCTCAAAAAAGTATTGTCAGAAAAAATATGAATTTAATTCACCTTGAAGTACATACAGTCATTGATGAAAAATTATTATAGACTAGGTAGAAAACTAAGAACATTTTATAAATGATCCTATTTGAGCTTTAAAATAATCCTGTGAAATAGCAAATTTTTTACAGATGTGAAATGTTGAAATATAGTTTACTTAATTTTCCCATTGAGTGATGGAAATGAAATTTGTAGTCAGAGAGTCTGATTTCAGGACTCATGGATAAACACTATGCTATTCTACCGCCTCCAGTGAAACTTTCTTGTTCTATGCTTATCCTATTTGAAAACAACCTGTAAATTTAAAAAGTATATTTGTGAAAGGGATATAACATCCCATTTGTGAAATGGGAATAACTATTTGAGGAAGGGGATTAAGGTTTCAGTTGGGTGAATGAGTTGAACAAGAAGAAAAGAAAGTGCAATTTCCTGGGAAATCTTCAAGTAATCCAATATTTCTCTATTAAAGTCTGCTTTCCATATACCAAGTCAGAGAAAAACATCAATGGGCATTTTAGGGGTTTTGCTCATAAACTCATTTGATTAATGATGTTAGCTGAGGAGCATCAATTACCAAAAGCACATTTTGCTCTAGGAAATCCCAAGACCCAGTCACAATGAGATATTTATAGGAGAACACAAGAGATTTATGCTGTTTATGGAAAGCACTATATGTCTTGGATGATAGTTTGTTTATCTTTTACTTCAGAACAGGGATTCCAAAAATATACATGCTGTGAAAGACATCATAACAGGCCCACAATGTGATAAATGCTATCCTCCTTCAGGAACAAACTACTATCAAATAAACCGATCTATTTAAAATTTATGAAAGCGGAGCATCTACTCACAACCACCTATCAATGGGGTGCGGAGGATGGACATAGAAGTGCTCTGCGTTTGCTATCTTTATTTTGCAGAATTTGCGTTTGAATATGTACTTACCAAATTGCATGCTTAATCCTCCAGTTTATTCAAAGTGAATCAAAAGCAAGGAATAATGTTGTCCAATAACTCCTTCAGAGATTATTTATTTCATGACACTGATTATATAGAAGTCAATAGTTACCAAAACAAATACAAAACTACAACCCTTGGCACATTATACAGGTAATCATTTATAATACACACACTTAAAACTTATATATGTTATAAGCAATGTTATTTCCGTAAACTATGTTTTTCATATATAAAATACAGAAAAAGATTTTCTACCAACAAATCTGACTACTATAACGATTGCAAAATCCTGATTTTCTTTGTTTCTTTTTAGTTTTGAAAGCTTTTTTTTTTTTTTAACTAACGCTACCATCTCTTCAACCATCTTTTTTTTTTTTTTAAGATTTTATTTTATTTATACATACAAGCTGGGGTACAGGCCAGAGGGATGGGGCGGCGAGAGGGTTCACCAGAGACAGAGTGGGGAGCAGAACAGGCAGATCAGAAGTACACTGCTGAGGGGAGCAGCGGGCGAGGCAGGAGAGGTCTGCCCCACCATGTGGGATTCTCCCAGGCCGGGCGCCGAACTCGTGTCCCCGCTGCCTACAGCTCCACAGCGCAGCGCTCAACCGCTGCGCCACCGGGGAGGCTCCCCCTTCAACCATCTTGACCCTTTTACCCGCTACAGTCCCTGGTAATCTCAGAAATCTCACTTCATTTACTAGTATCAGCTATTTTTTAAAGTAATTTGTTTTGTCAAATGATCTTCTGTATCGATGTCTAACATTTGTCTTTGTCATTCTTATTTGCTTTACTACACCTAACTATGCAAACTCCTTCCATTTTGCTGTAAATGGCGACAATTTATGCCCCCTTAGGGCTAAGTAATATTCCACATCTTCTTGATTTAATTCTCTATCACTGGGCACTTAGGCTGTTGCTTTGTCCTACTTGTTGTTAATAATGTTGCAGTAAACATTGTCAGTCAGATAAGTTTTTCATGTCCTTTGGGTAGATACCCAAGAGTGAGATTGCTGTGTCATGCTTTATTTCCCACCAACAGTGTAATAGTGTTCCTTTAGCTCTACACCCTCTTCAGTACTTGTTGTGGGTGTCTGTAATATGTACCATTCTCTTGGAGGTGAGATAATGTGATGGTGTAGTTTTGACCTGACTCTCCCTTATAAAAAGAAATGAAGACCTTTTAGTCATGTATATGTTGGCTTTCTGCATAACCACATTGGTAAATTTTCTTTGGATTTGCAGCCCATTTTTAAATTAGGTTGTATATTTTTTATCATTAAATTCAATGAGCTTATTGTATATTATAGATAGTAACCTCATGTCTGTTGTGCAACATGACTATCTTCTCCCATCCAATAGTATGTCTTTTAAAGCTACTTATCTTTTCCCTCACTCCGTAATATTTTTCTAACTTGATGTAATGCCAATTGTTTATTGTTGCTTTTATTTTCCATGCTATAGGGATCAGGTCTCCAAAAACATCTTTATATAATGAGTTGTATCACCAGTGTTTACTTGTATACCTTTTTTTTTGGAAGTCTTATATTGAATTATTTAATCGATGTAAAATTTATTTTTGTGCATGGTGTTAGAGTGATCCAGTTTCATTCTTTCACGTGTGGCCATCTAGTTTCCCCACACCAAGTACACTGGTCAACAGATTTTTACAAAAGTCATGTTACTGAAATAAAATTAGTCATTTCCTATCAATTTGTATGTGTTCAACACGAATATGACAGTCAAATTCTAATTTTGGCTCTAGTTGTGTTTTGGTTTTTTTGTAATCTGCAATAAATTGGGGTTTACATCACAAAATGCATGCCAATAGTAATAGGCCTATGGTTAATACCTGTAAAATATCAAGTCATAGACTACTTAGATTTCTTCATTTGTCTCTTGTACAGCTATTCAGAAGCATCTCCTGGGAGTGTCCAGCAGTAGTCAGCCAGCATTGTAGTGGACCATTTTCCCTGGTATCTTTGTTTCATTGATGCGATATCTTGATGAAAATGTTCACCATGTTCATCACTAGCCATACCACAGTTTTCAGGGAAAAGATCCAGATGGGAATGAAGGAAGTGGATCTTTAGAGATATATTGCAGCCAAGTTTCTGATACTGCATCAGCATGTCTTCTATTAGTTCCTTGTAGTTTTCTGCCCTAACATTCCCAAGAAAGTTTGTAGATACTAGGCGAAAAGCATCCCATGCTTGTTTTGCATCACCCTGCAGCAAGTTGTTGAACTGGTCATCTTTGAAGAGCTCTCAAATCTGTGAACCCACAAAAACTCCCTCTTTAATCTTTGCTTTGCTAAATCGAGGAAATTTTTCATGCCGGTGTCGGAAAGCTGGCAAGGTCCGGTCTATGGCTTTCACGAAATTCTTCATCCAACCTAGTTTGATGTAAAAGGGTGGGAGCAGGATTTTGTGAGCCTCAACCAGAGCTGGGTGCTGGATATTATTCTACCCAACTGCATTTTCCGCAAGTAGTGCAATTAACTTACTCAGCTATCCCACTCACATAAGAAACACAATTATGTTGTATATCCCTGCTGCAGTCGCAACTGGCTAGCTAGGGCAACTAGCTTCAAATCACCACAGACATGCCACCTGTACTTGTTATACTGAATGTAATTCAGTAGCTGTTTTAAGTTATCGTATGTCACTTTCATGTGGACAGCATGCGCTGCTGGAATAGATGGAAGATGGTTTCCATTGTGCAAAAGCACAGCCTTAAGACTCAGTTTCCAAGAGTCTAGAAATAGTCTCCATTCTTGTATGTCATGAGTGATTTCTAAGGCATTCATGAGGCCCTCATTATCGGAACATAATACCAGAGTACTTTCCTTTCTGAAGAAAGGCTCCAACTGCTGGCGGTGCTTTCTATATAAAGCAATTGTGACATCTTCTACAAGATTCCATTGTTGGAGTCTTAATGCTAGCAATTCTGCTTATTCTTGGATGAGTCCAAATCACGAACCAGGTCATTTAGTTCCTCCTGTGCTAGTCTGTGTGGGGTTGATGATACACCACAGTGAAACTCTGGAACACTGCATACTGATGGAACAGGAGAAGAACAGGTTGGCTCACCCTTGTCCTCATCAGGTGAATCAAGAGAATATTCTGCTGGAGGTTCTGGAATAGGAAGTCCCTCACCATGTGGAACTGATCTCAATGCAGACAAAGCCTGAAATATTTTCAATGCTCAACCTTTCCGACAGGGCTTTATAGAGTGCAATGCTGACGTCAGCTTACTCAGCAGCCACCTGGCAGTAGTATTGCATTGCATCAGAAAATGATGCAATCAACTCTGGATGATGTGTGCATGATGATATTATGCAATGTGATGCAATATTACATCATTCTAGGATGATTTAGGATGTTGTTGCATTCCTACTGGATCAATTTACATGATGAAACATATAAAATGAATTATATGAAGTATCTTCAAAATGAGAGTTAATAAAAATTTTTCAGGGTTATATTCATGTTCAGCACACCACAATACTACAGATTAGGGCATTTTTAAGTAAGTAACAATCTCAGTGTTGACCAGTGTTATTAGTGAGTCTCCTATCTCCATTATATGGTCATGACTCCTGTATCATTAATTAGGTATTGATCTATACTAGGATTTATTTATGGGCTTTCATTTATGTTCTATTGATCCAGGGATGTGTTTTTGTTCTGAGACTACATTATTTTAATTATACAAATTCAATTATGTTTAAATGAAATTTTAAATGTTTTAATTTTTAATTACATAATTACTTTATTTTTATGGAATAGTTTAAAGGTTTAATATAGGTAATGTGATACCTCCACTTCTTTTCATTTTTCTCAGGATTACTTCTGTTATTTGATACCTTTATAGTTCCATAACACTTTAATATATTTTGTTCATTGTATTTGGAGAATGTTGTTGGTGTTTTAATGGGAATTGTGTTTAAAATATTTATTGCATTTGGGTAGAATAGTCATTTTGAGTACAGTGCTTCTTTCCATCAATGAGCATGGAATGTCTTTCCAGTTCCTTACGTCATGATCCATATCTATTAATAACATCTTGTAGTTTTCATTTTACATGTCCTTCACTCCTTGGCTTGGTTAATTCCTAGATGTTTATTATTTTTGATGAGATAATGAATGGAATTATTTTCTTAATTTCTTTTTCTTCTCATTTGTTGTTTGTATATAAAAATTCAACTGATTTTTGTATGTTGATTTTGTAAACTGCCACTTTGCCATATTCACTTATTTCTGATAGCTTTTTGATTATGACTTTGGGCGTGTGTGTGTGTGTGTGTGTGTCTATGTAATATGTTGATCCCTGAGATAAATTCCACTTCATAATGATGTATAATCCTTGTGATGTATTTTGTAATTTGATTTGCTAGTATTTTATTGAAGATTTTCACATCAATATTCATAAGGGATTTTGGTCTGTCACTTTTTTTTCTTGTCTTCCTCTAGTTTTGGCGTTAAGGTAATGTTTGCATCTTAAAATGTATTAGAGATATGTTGGATATCCATCTTCTTGAATTTCTAGAAATAATTTGAACAATAGGGGTTTGAGTTCTTCTTTAAAGGTTTAGTATAATTTGGTTGTAAAGTCATCTGAACTTAGACTTACTTTGAGGGATATTTTTGATAGTGTTTTAATTTCTATGATTGTGATTGGAATATTTAACTCTTCTTTTTCTTCCTGGATTAGTCTTGGCAAAGTATATTGTTTCAGAAATCTTTCCATTTCTTCGAGGTTGGTATACTTATTGGTGTATATTTGTTGATGGTAATCTCTTATGATCCTTTATATTTCTATGGCATATATGTTAATTTCTCTTCTTTCATTTCTAGCTCTGTTTTTAAAAATATTTTAATGTCTCACATTCTTTGTTAATTTAGCTATAAATTCATCAATTAATAAAATTCTTTGTACATTGCACATTTATATATAACATCAATCTGTATTAGTTTCTCATTAGTATCCAATAACCAACCAATAAAAGAGCTTGGAAATAATAAAATAGCAAGTACAAATAAGACAGGCTTTGAAGCATATTATAATTCTCAGTTAATAAGGTAACCATTAAGATGTTGGAGGGTAAAATCTTGTAATTTTTTGTCAAGTCATATTGAAAAGAAAACATAATGTAATGGAGAACTCACAGCAAAATGAGATACATCCTTGATCTTGTTTTAGATATAGTAATATAGTTAGCCACAAAAAAGAACACTAGGATGAGTTATTGTTCTACATGTACTGAAGCTCAACGACAGCAACACTCTGTTTGCACAGGTTATCCCTGCAACTTTTAAATGGTTATTTTTCTCTCAGTTTATTCTAATAGAAAATTAAAGATAATACTAGTATTGGCAATACTATCTTTTTGCTGGCCATGAACAATGCATATTCTATAAACATAACATTGTATCCTAACATACTTTTTTTTATTACAAAAACAGATTTGAGTTTTGATCTCATTAAAACCTCTCCCTATTGTTAACTTTAGAAAAGGTGAGAAATACATTTCTTAAATGTAATACGTGTCAGGAATTCACACAAATTTTAGAGAAAAGAAAGCATGAAAAGCATCTCACAATGAAAAGATAATTACATGGTAGCTCAATGAAACATTAAATGCAGTGTCTAAAAATGAATTTAATAAAAGATCATTATTAATTGTTTTATTCTTAATTTGGCTGCAGATTTAAAGTTAAAATCACCAACTGTAAGGTAGGTTATATTAGTTACTTTATTTCTACTTTATACATATATTCGATATCTGATCACTTAGCAGAAACACCCCTTCATTGTTTCAATTAAAAATGACTTTTGTTTTCAAATTAAATATTCATTCAAAAATACAATTTAAAGACATATAATATCTAAAATCTGGGAAAAAAGAATATGCAACTACTTAACTATTTCATACTGGCTTTGGTGGATTTATATTATTGTTTGGAAATGGCTACTACCCAAATTTTAGTCTAAGTATCTTCTATCTAAATAAGTACACTACTGTGAGCAGTTCCATCTAATAAACTGTTAGTTACCAGCTAATAAAAATCTTCAGAGGCCTTTGTTAAACTGAAATTACATGTACACTTTGTTATACAAGTCATTGAATAACAGATTATCCATTAGAGAGAAAACTGATAACAAACAAACCAAGAAAATTAAATCTACTATTTTTTCTATTGCATTTACTTTCTCCTCTCATAAAAATAAATTAAGCTGACCAGTAATAATGCCAGCAATAGTTACTATAATTCTTTTTGAAGTTTTACCTACGTTGCATCTCTTCTAATGTAAGTTTTTAACTTTGTAGTTACAGTAGCACTATAATGTTAAATGTAATGCCAAGTGTGTCTATCAGAAGAAAAAGTATTTTTCTGAAGTCCATTTACCAATGGTTTAATAATATATTAAATAGCATAGAGGTACATCTTTGAAGAAATCAAGACTATTCATTATCCATCTCCGTTAGTCCCGCATTATCTTTTTTGTCACTCAGCCATCCTTTGCTTTAAGTATCTTGGATTTTCAAGAATTCTTGTTTCCCATACCAACACTTAGGAGACTTAAGATATATCCACATTTAGTCTCCAAAGGATACCCTGGACCTATCACTTTCTTATCTCTATTATTTGGCACATTTCCAGGACTAGATTACTATTTTTTTTCTCTTTCTTCTTATGCACTGCAAAAATGGATGAGTTACTGTGAAGCCCTTTTCATGAATTGTTGCCAATTGTCTATCCCCATCAGACAGAGAAGAATGATAAAAGATCAGTTTAAGCACAAAATAACTGAAAAAGACAGATGAAAAATTAATTTATTAGGTCTCTTTTCTAAAAGGAGGAATTCTTAGAAATGTATGAGAGTGTCAGCACTTGGTAGAGAGAAGTTTAAAAGCACAGTTAAGAATTATATATGAAATTTGCTAATTCTGGGTTTAAACACATGATGCCCCCTACTAATTGTATAGTACTTAAAAACACATAGATTTTTTTTTGAGTTTCATTTCCTTATATGTAACATGGAGTTATTGTAAAATTTAAATGAGATAATATATGAAAACACAAAGCAGAATGAATAAGATATAGGTGCATGTTCAAAAATATTTAACCATTGATTTTATGATGTTTTATATCTACATGTCAGAAACTTTCAGTTATACAGATAAACATGCATATACACCCCATCCGCACCCCTCTATTATATCATACCAACCAAACACATATTACAAATATTTATATACCTAAAGAGAGGACCTTAGTAAAACCATAAAACAAATAACCAACATTGTATTGCTAAAAAAAAAGACTTGAATAAAAATAGATATGCATTTCAATTCTAATTGAAAGAGAGAACCTGGAAAATATCATTCTGTCCTTCCTATAACTGAATGAATAGGAAATCAGTGAATTTCTAAGATCCATCATGAAATTATAGTTGTAAAACAAACTGACATCCCTAAGTCTGGAAACAGAGATCTTCCCCTGGGGATCTGCTTACTTAAAGCAGAAGCTGCTAGACATGATGAGTAATAAGACAACTTGCTTCACTAATAAATTTGATAAATTCCTGGAGGCTGAATATGGACTAGCCTAGTGTAAGAGATTGAAACTCCTAAGGCCACAGTCATATAATTTCTCAGTCTTTCTCTCTGGAAACAACATCAGGTTCTCACAATGCAGACCTGAGAAAAATGTCCTGGTCACCCTAGCAGGGAGAAAAAAGGAGTAATTATGCAGTCTTCCCAGATCTTTCTCAAAAGAAAAGATATGTTCTCTGCAGAGGCATAGATTTATTAGAGTATACTATAAAACTTTATCTGAACTGGGATTCTGGGAGGATTTCCATTAGATCCCAGCTTCTTTAGCTTACCTATCTCACCTAATGGAAGAACTGAACAACAAAAGGACAACAGGGAAAAGAGTTCTAAAAAAATAAATTTGGACTCTGCAAGCTAAGAAAGGAGCAGGGGACATGGAAGAGAAAAAGCTGTATACCTGGAGAAGGAACAGAAACATGAGTGAAAGTCACACCTCACAACCTAGGCCCAATAATAGGCTGAAAATCAGATTATGGAACACCTTTCTTCCCTAAACTCTCCACACCCCAGAGCCTCCAAGGGATTTCAGTAAAAGGAACTTTAAGACACAGACTTCATCAGAGTAGAATTGCTGGGGGGAAGACATGTCCTGAATAAACCCCACAATCAGGTTTATGGACCCTACCCCCACCCCAGTCCAAAAAAATCCAAGATACCAAGGATTACAAATCCCATAACGTCATCACCACCGAAGGGAGGGTTGCTGGTAACTGAGGGCGGAGTTAAGCAGCCAGGCTTGGTATATAACCAGACATGTGGGCTTGGGAATGCTTGGATTTTTGCTGGTTTTCAGTGTGTTCTTGGGGTTCCAGCTCAGTGAACTGGTAGGACACATTCACCAATTTATCTCTCTTTCTCCCTGAGTTATTCCTTTCTTCAGTCCCCCTTTTGGTAAATAAACCCTTTATTAACCTTTTGTGTATCCCTTTTAAGCATGTGGGTGAGAACCCACACTCAGGCCAACCCATTTCACAATATGGTTGTCCTGTAACAGCCGCATAAATGGCTGCTCAAAGGAAAGGAAAGGCAAAAACCAGGATTCAGAGGAATTTAAAGCTAAATTCCTAGCAAGATTAACATAAATCCTTAAATAAAGGACTCTTTACCTCAAAACCCTTTACCCATGACTTTCTACAAAATAATGACATACCAAGGCAATATAAAACCCTATATTTTGCAGACATCGTTATCATAGGAAGTGTACACTATCCCAGTCAGATGATAATGTTTAGCATCAGTTGTGATACCTCTTATTAATAACATGTATCCACATAATTTGATAAGAATGGCATTTTATCTGTGTGGCCTTCCTACACAGACTATAATTCATGTATAATACTGAGAAAAATCATACAAATTCCATTTAAAAACATTCTGCAAATATCTTAGCAGTAGTCCTTAAAACTCTCATGGTCACCAAAAACAAGTTTAGTCAGAAAAAATGTTAAGCTGAGAAGATCTTAAGAAGACATGATGATGAAATGTGGCATCCTAGATGAGATACAGAAGCAGAAAAAAGAACAGATGAAAACTAGGGAATCTGAATAAAGTATATACACTATAGTTAATAATTGGTTTGTTTGTTACATGATATGTATCACATTAATGTAAAAGTTTAAAGGGCATCCTGTGTGCACTTGTACAAGAACTATTTCTGTAGCTTTTCTCTGAATCTAAAACCAAAGGTTATATTAACCAACAAACAACTGATGTCAAAGCTGAAAAAAACTGTCTGGTTTATGTTTGTCCCCAAAGTATAGGAACACAAATAATGCACAGTCTCTGATCCCAAATTCCCTTTCTAAAAGTTATTTATAATTAGTCTTAGGCATTATAAAGGCATCATTTTACGATGTTCCCATCGAGATCTTTACTGGAATAAAGCCTGGGGATCAAAAAAACAATCTTTCATTAAGTAATAAATACTGAAAGTTTCTGGGACTTTTCTCTCTTCAAAATAGAAGCACCATTACCACTCCAAATTGATAATAGTTTCCCATTTTTCTCATTCCTTTTTTCCTAAGGATTAATTCCTGCTGTGACTAGTGTTACATTTTCTTCTTTAGGCACATTAGAGAGCCCTTTCTATTATAGCATATCAAGTATGTAGTTCAATGCTCAATAAATTTTTTCAAGTATAGGTTGTAATAGATGGAAAGAGGATGAATTTTATTAACCATCAGATTTTTTTTTTTTTTCCTAAGAAACCTGGTGTTGGGAGCCAATTTGGAAGGCACACATAAATCTTACGAATGTATTGGTAGAGAACCAGTGAGCAATGCTATCAAACATGGTGTTTCTTATAATTTGATGATCTTTAAGTAGATGAGTGTGCAGAGTCCCTGAAATGATATCGACCATCCTTTTGCTCTTAATGCATTTTCAGGGTTCTCGACACATAGAGTCATTTAAAAACAATATAACATTTTACAAAACATTTTTCACTTAATGTTAGAGAGAGATTACTTTAGCACAATTATCTTTAGGAGTTCAACTTTAACGGAACAGTACATATTTTGCAAAATAAAGAATCCAATTCTGATATTACCAAAATTAGTGATTAATAACAGGTTGATAGTAAGCTCCAGATTAGTTTGATGAAGTATAACTATTAACAAAAAATTGAACAAGAACACTCAGGACTCATGTGTCCCGGTACTGTAAGTGAAATCAGGTACATGAGGTACAGTTTGGATGTTGCATTTCTATCAATAATCCCAGAGAGAAAATATTTTTAAGTATGATTGAAGTACATAAAATGTTTGAACAACAATACTTATTTAAGATGATTTTTGTTAAGAGATAAAGGACTAAAATAGTGGGTGAAAGTCAATCACCAATTGAATGGTATCCACATTAACATTGTGACACAGATTTCTTTTTTTTTTTTTTGCAGTACTTGTTTTATTTCATTTGAGTATGCATATCAAGGAAAGATTCCTGAGAAAGGGACAAATAAATTCTATCCTTTACAATAAAAAGTTTGTTTTCTTTTATTTTTTGAGAGTGGACTCAGTTGTTTTGAGTGATTTCCTCATATGTTAGATGACAAATCAGAGCTACATCATCAAATAATTCTAGTTTACAAGTCATTCCTCTACACTGAGGATGTAGTTATTTTCTGTATATGTCCACCTACATATATTCTTGGAGGAAAGGGAACCCATAATATTTTATCTTTTTTAAAATGTAAATGTAATCTATATCATTCATGTTGAAATTCCAAAATCATAATTGAATATTTTTTAACAGTGAACACAACCTTATAAACACCATAAGCAAAAAAAAAAAAAAAAAGATGACTATTAGCATGCATGGCTCCATACAAGTGGTTACTGTTCCCCTCAAACTGAATTGTTTTGACATCTTTTCCCAGTGTTTGGTTTTGGATCTTATGTGAATAGAGTTATACATTCCAATATAGACAGAATTCTTTTTTTTTTTTAAGATTTATTTATTTATATATACAAGCTGGGGTACAGGCCAGAGGTGGGGGCAGCAAGAGGGTTCACCAGAGACAGAGTGGGGAGCAGAACAGGCAGATGACGGAAATACACTGCTGAGGGGAGCAGCGGGCGAGGCAGGAGAGGTCTGCGACGCCTTGTGGGAATCTCCCTGGCCGGGCATCGAACTTGCGTCGCCGCTGCCGACAGCTCAACAGCGCAGCGCTTAACCGCTGCACCACCAGGGGGGCCCCAATATAGACAGAATTCTAAGAATTCTAAGATGACTCCCCACATTCCCTGTCTCGTGTGTTTGTGTGTGTGTGTGTGTGTGTGTGTGTATAGGTATGTATGCATATATACACATATATGTATACACACACATAACCAAAATATATTGATTAATAACAGGTTGATAATAAGCTCCAGATTAGTTTGATGAAGTATAACTATTAGCAAAAAATTGAACAAGGAGACTCAGGACTCATGTGTCCCGGTACTGTAAGTGAAATCAGGTACATGAGGTCACTGCAAGTGAAATCAGGTCCCTTTGGTTTAGGAAGAACTGTATAGTGGGATTCCATTCCTGTAATTAGGTTACTAATTAATTGAGTTCTCCAAATGGGAGATTTTCTTTGGTGAATTTGACCTAACCAAGTGAACCCTTAAGAGTGACTGTCCCCTTCCTAAGAATGTCAAAGCCATAGATGCTATTTTACTAGCCTTTAAAAAATAACATGTCATTTTTTGAAAGTGTTATTTTATGTGGCTGGGACCTGAGAATGAATTCCAGGAGCTGAGGGTAAACCTTGGTCAGCAATTTGCAAGAAAATGTGGACTTCAGTCTTAAAATTGGAAGGAAGTGAATTCTGCCAACAGCTTAAATGCAATTGCAAAAGACCTTAAGCCTTAGATATGATTGCAGTTTCAAAAGACACTTTGATTTCAGCTTGATAAGAAAATGAGCCCAGCTCTTCAGGCCCAGCTACATATTCCTAGACTCTTACCTCATGGAAAATGTGAGACAATAAATATATGTTGTACTCAAGTGTTAATTGTGTGCTGATTTTCTATGCAGCAACAGAAAACTAAAAGATACAATTTTTTTTTTTAATTTTATACACACAAGCTGGGGTACAGGCCAGAGGCGTGGGGTGGTGAGAGGGTTCACCAGAGACAGAGCGGGTAGCAGAACAGGCAGATCAGAAATACACTGCTGAGGGGAGCAGCGGGCAAGGCAGGAGAGGTCTGCCGCGCCATGTGGGATTCTCCCCGGCCGGGCGTCGAACTCGCATCACCACTGCCGACAGCCTCACAGCGCAGCGCTCAACCGCTGCGCCACCGGGGAGGCCCACAACTTGTATCTTTTTGTTAGGCGTCTTTCACTTACTCTGATAAGGCTTATCTGTGTTGTATGTAGCAATAGTTTGTTTATTTTTAATCATCTGTGATAGGCTATGATATGATATAAATTTACTTCAGACTATCCATTGTACTGTTACTTCAAGTTTGGGACTTTACAGATAGTGATGTGGTCAACATTCTTGTATGTGGTGTTGAGTGTGCATGTTCTATTGCGTAGAGGAATTGCATATTCTGTTGAATATTTATGTTCAGCTTTCATAGCCACTGACAAATAGTTTTCCACAGTAGTTGTATTAATTTAGAATCCCAAAAGAACAGTGAAAATTTCTGTTACTCCATATGCTCACTAATAATTGATGTTTTATCTTGTAATTTTGTTTTACTTGTTTGGCTTTTTAAAGTCCACTTATCCTGGTGGATGCATAGAAGGATCCAATGACAAATATTATTGCCAGTATTGGGAGCCATCTTCTCCTTCGTCTTCTCTTTGGGTCTGTGTACTGACGTCCTAAATTTCATTCACATTCTACTGTTATTTTTAGATCAGCAAACTGGAAGAAGTATGGATTTGACTTATGTGGCAAAGTATGGGAAGATTATTCTCTTTAAGATCAGCAGGGAGCTATAATTACAACAAAAAAGACAAGATGCTTATTTTATCAGTTGGACTCTTTCTTTGTACCCCCAACCACTTCTTCCAATGCACTCCTGAGCTCTGTGGTTCACCCTCAGTTCCAACTCCTACACAAAGTGTAAGCACAGCTGTTATGCACAGACATTACCAACAATTTTAGCTCATCTTAATATGAACTTGTCAGAATTCCAGTGATAGATGAAATAAAAATTTTGTTACAGTATCTTTTGAACATTTTCTCCTTTTGTGACAGTTGATTCCAAATAGAAAAAAAAAAGTTCTAAAAAACCCACAACTCTGAAAGAATGTAATACTGCAATTCCCATTAAATTGATAATAAAAGAATTATGGTAGATTCATAAAACCATGCTATTCTTTATTAAAAGACATAATCCACTGTAAGATATCTTTTTCCTGGGTTGTTTGCTTCATCATCGGCAGGAGATACATAACATAAATTCTGAGAAAGAATTATAGAAATCACATAATTGCTCTGATATGCCCACTTTGGAGCAGATCATTGTACATATATGCCTTATTCTAAGTAAATTCCATGTATAGTAAATTTATGTTCTAAAACTTACTGCTGGGCACTTGCTGCTGGGCACTTGCATAATAAACTGTTGAGGGTTTTAAAAGTTGTTCAGTTTGTACAGTATTTTTAACATATTTTTCAGTTGCACAGAGCATATAAGGAGGCATGTATACCTTTAGACACAAATAAAATAATTTTATTTTCATGAAGCATTTCAAGCCTACAAAAGTATAGAAACATAATAAATACCAGCTTATCAATCATTCACCTTTTACAAATCTTAACATATTGTCATATTTGATTCAAAAATAAACAATACAGGGGCCTCTCTGGTGGTGCAGCAGGTTAAGTCTTAGCACTGTGAAGCTATCTGCAGCCACTGCAGCACGAGTTGGATACAGCCAGGGAGCTTCCCACAAGGTGCAGCACCTCTCCTGACTAGCCTGCTGCTCTCCTCAGCAATGTGTTTTAGTCACTCTGCCTGTTCTGCTACCCACACTTTCTCTAGAGAATCCTATCACCGCTCCACACCTCTGGCATACACCCCAGTTCTTGTATGCATAAATAAATAAAAATAAACATTTAAAATGATATTGGCAAAAGCTCTAAACAGATTCTAGAAATTACCACTAACTGATTATACATGCACAGATACATATGTGTTTTCAAAAACATCCAGTTACACTTACTAAATCAAGTAAATTAGAGATCATTTCCTATTATATCCATTTGATAACCTATTCATATTTTTATAGTTGTAATAAAGGAAAACATTTTATAATAAGAAAATATTTCACAATAAAAACAAAAATCCTTAAATTCATGGGTTTATAAACTATGTTGTTTCAGTAATATTTATTAATATTAAACATATTTTATTTCCTTCCAAACTTGTCACTAAAACTTAACACAAGCTTTTTATTACTGGCAGTTTCACATAATAAATCTCTCTTTCTTCTCTCCCTGCCAAAATTCCAACTACATATATATATATATGTTTCTATTTCCTGGATACCTTTCTACTAAAACAGTAGATCTCAAGCTTCAGAATACAATTAACTGATGGTCTGATTAAAACACATATTGCTGGGTCAAACCCCCAAGAGTTTCTGATTCATTAGGTCTGGATTTACAGCAGTGTAATAGAGAGTCTAACTCCATTTTTGATGTTTCACTCAGGGTAGCTTTCAAGTCCCACATTTCCCTTTATCATTCTGTGCTATGTTTGCACCAGTTAGTCAGAAAAACTGAGTGATCCCATTTTTGCACTGTTGGGAGGTTAGGCGAAGTGTCCCTGTTGCAGGCTCACTCTCTAATCATCATGCAATCTCATGCCTTTTTTATGAAACCGTTTTTCTAGTTTTATTGAAATATAATTGACACACAGCTCTGTTGAAGGTGTACAGCATTGTGAAATGATTATAGCAGTAGGTTTAGTTTATAGTCATAATTTAATATAGACATCATTTAATACAGAAAAAAAGTGTTTTTGAATAAGCTTAAGACACTGGATCTCACTGTCCTGGTGAGTTACAAACCACTTTAAATGTTCTTGGTGTGTGTGTGTGTGTGTGTGTGTGTGTGTGTGTGTGTGTGTGAGAGAGAGAGAGAGAGAGAGAGTCAGTCTTAATATCCAAACATGATTTGGAATAGGTGTTCTAACCCTTATCTATAAATTAATCACAACATCCAATAATTTAAATTTCTAGAAAGTTTGCAAGGTTTGTTGCACCAGGAGCAACTCTATCTGAAAGTTTTTAAGCTAAAAAGTTTCAATCTTTTCAAAACCATTGATTTAAGGAGTTGCATTAACTCCGTTGACAGCTGACCTATTCTAAAAAGTGCATCTAACTGCCTCTTCTCTTTCAGAAAGAGAAATATAATTGATTTTTGTATATTGATCTTGTATAATGTAGTCTTTCTGAAATCTCAAATAAGTACTAGAAGATGTTTTTTAGATTCCCTGGAATTTTCTACATAATCATTTTATCTGCAAATGGGGAGAAGGTTTAATTTCATACTTTCCAATCCATATGCCTTTTATTCCTTTTCTTGTCTTATTGCATTGGCTAGGAGTTCCAATATTATGTTAACTAGGAGCAGTAATAATGGACATCCTTGCTTTTTTCTCTATCTAAAGGAAATAAATCCAGTTTTTCACCATGAAGTATGGGGTTAATTATGGGTTTTTGCAAATACACTCAATTAAATTAAGATGTTTCTTCTATTACTACCACATTGAAGGAAATTCATTCTGATATAAAATTATGACCAGTTATATAGGGAAAGAACAACTAAGTTATGGAATTTGGATATAAATTAAACAACAACAACAAATAAGCATTGCCATATGTTGTTAAGCAAGTAACTATGAATAGGGCATTTGGGAATATGGCAAAGCTATCTATAAGGTCAGCTTGCATGGTTTGACCAGGCTTAAGCCTGAAAGTTTCTTAACTAGATTAATGTGTATGAAAGCAAAAGAAGACATGTAAAAAGAAGTGAAAGAAGAACAGCTAGGTTATGAGTAATGAGTGAGAATCTGGTGTCAAGTCCAACTGAGGTTTCAAGCCTGTATGATAAGATTCCATTTAGATGCAGTGGAGTTAAAAGTACTAGAGAAAATGATGATCAAACTGTGTAGTGAGTAGAATTATAAGAGATAATTTAGATATAAAACTTACTATAAATGGAACTTGAAGTTTATAATTATTTGTGAATTAAAAGTTTTTGTTTTAGTGTTTAATATATGGTTTACTAATGGTAATTTTTATTCCTTATATTTATACAGACAGTGAAATCATTTGCTTAAAATGATTTTTAAGGAATTGAATAATGTATTAGATTGAACATATTAGATTGAGTTTCATGGTTCAATTAGATTAAACAGTTGAAAATATCTACTTTTTGGTGTACAAAAATGACAGTCATTGTGGTTCACTCTAATTTTACAGATTTGTAATCCCTTATCTAAAATTTTAGTTTACATGTATAGGTGGATTATTTGTATGATGCATTGCATATACATGTATGTGTTGTGTATATGTACATGCATATATACTTCATACATATATGTGTATGTGTATTTTAGTAAAGCAGTAATGTGCATTCATGGAATTTTAATTACCACCAAGCAGAGTCTGGATCAGCACTCCGTGACCAATACACTAATTTTTTTTAGCAAAAACTTAATATGCTCACTAAATATGCTAAATAACACACTAAGTAAATAAAGTCAATAATAGTTTCACTAAAATTTAGAACAGATTTTTTAATCATAGAGTTTATTTAAAATTTTGCTTTTCAGAGCTTTTTAGATTTCATATGACATAAAAGGATCTGTGCATCCATTATGGTCTATATCATGTTTATCATCTATATCATGTGTTATAAATATTTGGCTTGTTTTTAAATGTGCATATTTTGCCATGCATTTACATTGCTAAATAATTTGCTAATATTTGACTTTTATAATGAACTAAGATTTTAATGAAGATCATAAAACTGAATTGTTTTGTTTTCTTTGCCATAAAATAATCAAATGTTATTGCTTTGTTAAACAATTCAAAATCAGAAATCATGACCTATCATATCCGTAGGGAGAGACCAGTCATAGCAGTAAGCAATGCAGCTGTACACACTTATAATTCAAAGGCACTGAGGCAAAAACTGTGAAAACATTACTAAAATTGACAAGGAAATATGGCTCATTAGTCTAGGAATTGAGGCATAAACCAGTTGGTGATCAGCTTAATAATTTGAATAAAGTTGCACACTTATTAAAAAAACAACTTGTACTAGCTGTTATAATTAAGTTCCAAACAATGCCTGGAAGTTGCAATTGTAGATATTTATAATGAGGCCAAACCTAATCCTTATCAGAGAAAAATAATAATCAAATTTAAAATATCATTGTTTTAACTGAAAAGTTTTTACTGTTTTCTCAGTATTGACTTTTAAGACTTATGATATCAATAAGTGAACTCTGTGTTCATTGATATAGAATTAACTTAATGATTCAATGTTCAAAATAGTTATATAAAATAGCAGAAAAAGTTTCACCTGTAATTGGAAATATAGTGTATTCTAAAGTTATTTTCCTTGATCTCCGTAAATCCATTCATGCATGCAAAATATTTTTATAATTTACACTTGACTTTGTTATTCTACCAAGAGGGTAGTTCTGAATTCCTTACCCAGTAAGTTTTCTGTATAAAACATCACTTGTAGTTCTTCATTTTATTATTAACATGGTAATTATGTGGTTGGTTGGGAAGGAATGTGCATGTGTGAGTAATATGTTGTAACTCATTGCTACAGAAGATTTTAGTTGGCAGTGAACTGCTAGAGTAACATAAGCATAAAATGTATGGAAGAGGTTCAGATGTGCAGTTGGTAGTGAAAATATATATACACACGGCAAATATAATACACACACACATGCACTACAACAGTGATAACTGACAAAATTCTTGATAAAACTATTGATGCTATTAATACAGCAGTGGACAATATTCCCAACAGGCATACTATTTACTTTAGTGGAACTTAATTAGCAAATTTTATAATGATGATATAGGATCTTTGTTTCAGTAAAAGTCTGCAAAAGAAAATGAAGTCAGACAAGAGTTATATAATCTGTAGACAAATATGGAAGGAGAAACAACCACGTTAAGGAAACATTCTTTGCTTGCAGCCAATTTCTTTTCATTTTGTCACAAATTGATCACATTAAGTTGAGGAAGAAAGATGCACATGGCATAAAGACCAATAGGTACAATCTTTTCTAAGTTCAAGAATTACGACAAAATGAAAAGTTTGATTGTGGTTATTTGCAGAAGAGATGTGGAAGAGGAAAAAAGTCAACCAATTAAGTTTTTAGGGGACTTGATTATTAAAGGAAACATAAGCACTACCTGCAAAAAGCCTCTGATTCCACTGACTTTAAGGCAATAGTAGCTCCCCAAACTATATCAGTAAAATAGAGTTTGAAACCTGAGGTTGGGCTGAGACAAGTTGGATCATAAAGACTTAAACAAAAAGTCAGAAGGAAAAAGAAAAATATCAGATGGTTTCACTTATAGGAGGATTATAGGGGAACCGAATAAGGGATCAGGGAAAAAAATAATGACAATAAATAAAAAAATAACAGGCAACTATAGATCAGAGACTTTCTGTGGGGAAGGGGGAAGGAGAGGGATCAAAACAGGGGAGGGAAGAGCACAAGGGACTATGGTGATGGTACCCTGGTGAATTGGTGGGGATTATATGGGGACAAAAATGAACAATTGTGTAAAATAGATATAGATAAATTATCTATATAAAAAAATAAAGACTCACACAATATTTAACAGGAGGAGGAACAACAAGATGAAGAGAACCTGAATATGTTGCTGTAGCTAAGCAGTAAGACTCTAAATCAGGACCCTACATCTGCATTGTCTCATGGGCAAAAAATAAACTATTGTCTGAGCCAATATTTTTAGGGGATGCTCTTTTTCTTAGAACTGTATGTCATTCTCCATAAAACGTACAAAGTGAAACTACCACATTATAGTAAATCATTGAAGATGGCATGTGTATTATAAAATCCATTATAAAATAGATTGGTGAAAGAAAAGCAGATCATAGTCATTAATTAAAAGATAATAAAGGGGACTTCTGCTCCTCACTAAAATAGAATGGATTGTGACAAGCTAATACTTCCACACATAAACTAAAAAAAAAAAAAAAACATTTTGAGTGAATGAATGAGTAAGACACTTGAGAGCTATAGAGGTAACCCAACTGGAGAGGTTAGGTTAGTTGTCACTGACCCAGCTCACTAGTTATTTGTCCAGTTTTACTTATGACCATGAGTTCCTTAGATTCTGTACAAAGGGAATTTTTTGTCTTCTGGTATCTTTGTAGAGTGGCCTTACTTCTGTTTGAAATCACAGAGTAGGAAGAACTATTCTACTTGGGGTATTTGCTGCCTCTAGGTTCCAAGCCAGAGGTTGGGTATCTGAGTCACTGATGAAAGGAACCAATAAAGAAATTTAAAAACTGAGAGTTTTTGGCATTTATATTAGCACAAGGCCTCAGAAATTAGAAACTCGAGTAGCCAAAAACTGTAAAAATGGAAGAATTGAAATTTCAAACTGAAATGATATTTGGCTTATTTTTTTTCATTAAAGCATTTATAGAATTCATTAACTATTCAAAACAGAGGACTAAGAAATTAGGGAAAGTCTTTGGAGAGCAGAACAGAGACCTCTCTCAGCCTACGGCACAGAGAGCTGGAAAGAATGTCACTCATTCCATGTTGCATTTTGTACTGCCTCCTGGAATGCCAATTGCTCTAAAAACACTGTCCTAGATAATCTGAATGGTAATTTTTTTTAAACATGTTGAAATATTTTTAAACATATTTAAACATTATTTTTTTAAGCATAACTCACAGGTTGAACTCCATGGATTTCTATCAGGAACTAACAAGAAAGATTAGGGGCAAGACAATGGCACAGTCCTGGGGAAAAGGACTGCAGGCACAGACTCTCACACTGCTTTCCCCTTGGTAGCAATAAGACCTAAGAGAAAGAGCAGCAGAAACCATTGCTGTGTTGGGACAAATGATACCCTTTTTGGGGACAGGAAAAAGGAACCACACCCTCTAAGGTTTTCAGGCTCTTTTAGCTTCTCTTTGTCTGAGAAAGCCTCTTTCTCCCTTATATCTCAAGGAGAGATTTACAAGGTAGGGTATTCTTTGTTACCATTATTTATCTCTAAGTATTTTGATTACAACACTCCATTCTCTCCTTGACTGTAGTATTTCTTCAGAGAATAAAGCCTGATCAGAATTCCTTTATAGGTTATCTGCTTCCTCCCCCTAGCAAGCTCCAATGTTCTTTTATTTTTTGAACTCTTGGAAGAGTCACTACTATATGTCTCATTATATTTAGTTAATTGGCTGTTCTTTTTAAATTCACACATTGGATATGTTGATATTTCTCCAGGTTTGGGAAGTTTTCCTCTACTGTTTTTTAAATAAGTTTTCTGCCCCTTCTCTCTCTCTTTCCCCTCTGGGATACCAGTATTCCCATATTGCCTTTCCTCATGGAGTTGGATAATTCTCAGAGAGCTTCCTCATTTTTTTATTTGCATCACTATATTCTTCCATTTTTTCATTTATAAGTTATCATCTTCAAGGTCATTGATTTGATATTCTGTTTGGTCTATTCTACTTCCAAAGATTTCTCCAAAATTTTTTATCTCCTCTATTGATCTTTTTACATCCTCCATCTCTGTTATTTTCTTATTTAATGTTTAACTTTGAAGCTTATGTCCATTCATTTTATTTATCAGGAAATGCATTTAATTTTCTGAATTTTTTTTGTATATCTTTGACCAATTTTTCTGTGTTTTCTTCCACTTCTTTAAATTTCTTTATCATGACCATTTTGAACTCTCTGATAGGAAAAAAAGTCTTTCCCATGTCTTTGTGGTTGGGTTCTCAAATTTGTTCCCACTCCGTAGAGTAGTATTCCCCTGAGGGCTCAAGTTGCCATTCATTGTATTTTTCCATATTTCCATTATTTGCTAAGTACTAAGGGTGCAGTGCTACCTCTGTCCTGTAGGTGGCACTGTATATAAGGGAGTGGTTCTTTTACAGCAGGAGAGGGTCCTGGACCGTCCCATTGCTGTTGAAATCGGAGTGCATGGAAATGGCTCATCCTGTAGTACTGCGATAACCTCCACTCTGATTTCAGGCTTGTGTCTCTGCATTCTGCATGTGCAACTTCCCTGTACAGCTTCATTGTACCTGCTGTTCCCATATCCACTTGATCATGAGGGAAATAGGTAGGGGAGGAGAGGGAAGGAGAGTTGTGCCTTTCTGAGCTTTGCTTTTCTCACTGGGGGCCTTGTCTGTCTGGCTCACCCTAGAACTCAAACCCATATCTCTAACAGATAAATCCAGAGCCAGCAGCTCTGCTCTCCCCAGACATGGCTATGAACTATGACTTCCACCCCAAGGATGCATCTCCCCACTCACCTTTTGTGCCCAGAGTTTTATTTCCTCAGTTTATCTTCTGTTGTGCATGGTCAGCGTTCGTCTCCAATGATGATGATTAGGGGTGCTCCAGTTTTGCCCCAACTCACAGGATCCTCCAAAATCAGTGCCTGTCCAGTTTCTTTAACTTATTCTCCCAGGGGCAAAGCAGGGAACTTCTTCTGACACCATCACCTGCTTTTTCCTCTATGACCTATAATTCTTTCTTCAAACAATTCCTTATTCCATCATTGCCCCTTATGTAAGTTCTTTGGATACTACTACAAATAAAATAGTAAATATTAAATGGTTATTAATAATAATTCCAGGCATGTTAAATGTCATCTGTTCTTTTTTTTTTTTTCCCTGAAGATTTATTTAGGCACACAGAGCTGGAGTGCAGGCCAGATATGTGTGTGTGTAGGGGGCAGTGAGAGGATTCACCAGAGATAGAGTGAGGAGCAGAACAGGTGGATCTACTGAAGTGCAGTGCACTGCTGAGGGGAGCAGTGGGAAAGACAGGAGAGGTTTGCTGCGCCATGTGGGTCAGCTCCCTAGCCAGGGATCATAGTGCTGACACTTAACCCCTTGCACCACTAGGGAGGCCTGTCTTCTATTCTGTAAGAACATCAACAACTGACAATTCCTTGCTCTCCCTGCAGAACTCCTCAAGTGCCTGAATTAGAACCCCCCTCAGTGTTCCCTTCACATATTTGACTCACATTTCTGTCTGCATCTAGCAGACATTTGGTATTAAGGTTGTGAAATGAATTAAATAGTGAATATGGAAATACAGTGAACACATATAAATCTGACCATTGATAATTTCAGATATATATCTCATTATTCTCTTCAAGAAACAAGGACTTGAGGGAAATTGGTATTTATAGAGTAAGTCACATAGGAAAAAATGGAAAGAGTATCAACTCGTTCCTCCAATTTCTTTCTAGTGGTGCTGCTAGACTAGTGGACCGAGAAGCAGCAGAATGAGCATTATAACTGTATTTTTGCACTTTACTAACAAATATTAAATTCTGGAATGGTTTGCTTGATCTCCAGCCTATCCAATTATGGTCCTAACCATTGCTGAATTTGACCTGATATCTTCTTCTGAAAATAAAAACCGGGGCCTCCCTGGTGGCACAGCGGTTAAGCACTGCGCTGTGGAGCTGTCGGCAGTGGCTGACACAAGTTCGACGCCCGGCCAGGGAGATTCCCACATGGCACAGCAGACCTCTCCTGCCTCGCCCGCTGCTCCCCTCAGCAGTGTATTTCCGTCCACCTGCCTGTTCTACTCCCTACTCTGTCTCTGGTGAACCCTCTCGCCGCCCCACACCTCTGGCCTGTACCCCAGCTTGTAAGCATAAATAAAAAAAAAATTTTAAATAATAAAAAAATAAAAAATGTTTTACAAAAACAGTAATATCAGAGAAAGACTGTTAAGAGATTTCATTGTGATATTAACAAAGAGAAGCCATTGCAAAAAATGTTGTTTTTTTTCTGGAAATCAACTGTAAAAGGCAAACATATCCCTGTTTGTAACTACTGTCATTCAGGCAGTAATCACTCAAGGGCAAATAGATCGTACTAACCTATTAATCCTTGGAAATACAAGATATAAAGTATTTGTTAGCCTTAACTTTGTAGTAGCAATGGAGTTTGATATTAAAGATCACCATCCTTTGCAGTTTGGAAATTTGTTTTTAAAAATCATGTTAACCCTAGAATCTTTATTTGTTGCTCCTATGCAAGGGACAGTAGCTTCAAATCTTAGATAAAGTGAACTAAGCACCTTACATAAAAGGACAGGTGTTTCCACTTCCCTGTTAATGACTCTCTAAGTGTGGGTGATGATGATCCTTATCAGTCATTACTAAATTTACTTCACAGAAATTAAGAATTAAATTACAGTTTCAAGGCTCATTAGGTCTTGTTAAATTTGTTGAATTGCCCACATGTGTATTTCTTTTCCTCCACGGGGTATCTGTAAAGCAGGTGTTTCAATTCATTGGAAGTTTGTTGTATTCTATTCTGCCCAAAGATTATTATACAATTGTGTTTGAAATTCCAGGTTGGGTTCTTATATTTGAAGATCAGACTTCAAATAGTGATATTTGACTATCAAGTTTAACATAAAGAGGAATAATATGGAAATGGTCTCTTATGGGAGCTTTTAAAAAGGAGTATTGAATGTGAAATTCAAGGGCAGAGTAGGGAACATATTCCAAATGTAATGTCTTTCTCACTTGTCTCTATATTCTGATGGCAAACAATTCCAAATACAAGTGCAAGTGGAAAGATGTTTTACATTTTTATCCATGCCTGTGGGGATGTCTTCTAATGCACTCAAAGTACAACTCATTTCTCTTTGTTGGAATGCAGGGGATAGTAAAACAGGATAAAAATTACTACAGTTATAAAGGTTTTCTCTGTCCCAATTGTCCACATGTACACTCTTTGGCAAGAGGAAATGCTCCAGACAATGTCACCTTCAATTTAATATTCTCCTTCATGAACTTAAACCAAATCAAACCGTCTCTCTCTCTCTCTCTTTCTCTCTCTCTCTCTCTCTCTCTCTCTCTCTCTCTCTCTCTCTCTCTCTCTCTCTCTCGTATAAAATAGAACTAGACTTGGGGTCAGATCAAAGAGCATCTGGGCTTTTAAAACAAATGTTTATGTTTGTAAATCAGCCACATCACACATAACTAGAGAATCAAATAGTGTTTGGAAGATCAATTAGCATACCTGGCCTATTATTTAATAACATCGTGAGATGCTCTACTTCACATTGGAATTTAGAAACAGGATGAATTATCACATTAAATGTCTTACAGAGGTATTCTGAGGCATCACAGTGTCACAGAGGAAAGAAAAAAAATGAAAATAGATTTCAACTTCTTTAATTCTAGTTTTCTCTTCATCATATAATATCGCCTGCATTTAAGAATAAGAAATACCTCAACTGAAGACAGTTGTCGTGGTCGATGATGATGATGATGATGATGATGATGAAATCTGAAGCCAATGGCAACTGCAAAATTATTCAAGGACTATTTGTTATGACCATGAACAGAGTGTCAATAACTTTTCTAGACCCATGAAACTGGATATTGGAAGTTTATAAATGAAGTTAGAGTTTTTAAAAATCTAAAGCAGAACCTGTACCAAGTTTGATCAAGAAACTAGAGTTCTACACTCCACCTTTAATAACTGGGAAATTTGTACTGCACTATTGTTATCCAGTGATGTAGTCACCTGCTCAAGGCAAATCATTATTCAGAGTTCCCAAAAAAGAACTATTTATACTTTTATCATTGAAACAAAGACAATTAAGTTTTCTAAATTATGGAAAAATTTCCACATAGCAGAGTGACTGAAATAGGCATAAGAATGTAAGTTTTTGATAACTTCTCAATAAACCCCTAAAGACCAACAGGAGTAAGATAATTTTGTTTAAAAATTTATTAGACAGTGGAGGATAGTAATTCAGAATATAGGCTTTAAAGTCAAACAGATATTTCAGTTGCAGATATAATACTTTTCTCAATATTGGGTTCTGAACATATCAAGGAACAAATGCAAGTGAAAAGATCATTTAACTTTGTGTGACCTTAGGGAATCTACTCTTGGAGTGCAAAATAAAAAGGCTAAAATAGTAGTAAAAGGCCAGGGATTTGTTATGAAGGCAAAAATAAGATTGTGTTTATCACCTTCTGAGTGTAGGACAAGGCACAGATTAAGCACTCAACACAATATAAACTATTATTGTTGCTGTTGTTATTGATCATACTAGTTTTAAGAGTAACTCAAATCATCATTGTTCCTCAGAGGTATGGCCCATGTGCCATTTATCCGCAACTTTTATGTTAGAACAATAAATGCTATATAAATTGAATTCCAAGCCACTAAAGCCACAAATAGAATTACAATTAAAGCACATAAAACAACATTAATCTGTAGACAGCTTCACTCTTTGAATGGACAAGGATAATTTTTAAAAAATAGTTTTTAGCCATTTTGAAGTACTTCCTAGAATCTTTCTGAGTTTCAAGATGTTCTAAACATACCAGAACATTGTGTCAAGATTTCTCTGCTAATTTTTACTTTTTTAAAATAATAAAGATTTATTTATTTGTACATAGAAGAACTAGGGTGGGTGTGGGTGGGTGAGAAGTTTCACCAGAGGCAGAGTGGGGAGCAGAACAGGCAGATCGAGTAAAGTACACTGCTGAGGGGAACAGTGGGTGAGACAGGAGAGGCCTGCTGTGCCATGGGGGAAGCTTCCCGGCCAGGTATGGAGCTTCTGCTGCAGTGGCTGCTGATAGCTTCATAGTGCTGCGACTTAACCCACCACGAGTGAGGCCTTAATTTTCACTCTTATATAAGAAGCAGACTTGTTTTCATGGCAGTGATTCCTAGCACGATTTTGCAAATGATGAAAAAGAACTCACTTCAGGTTTTAAGAGAAAAGGTTGATTCAGAGGAGAGTTCAGTGCACCTCTGGGGATTGTTGGCTGTCTCTGCCCGTGGTGTGTGGCTTAGGAGCATGGGTTGGCTCCCGGGTCTTGCATTCTGGCTCTAGATCAGAGGTTCTGGCAACCAGGAGTCGTGATGGTATGTGTAGTGTCTCCGGAGGCCCAATTGAGGATAAGCGCTAACAACAGCTGCTAGATCAACTTTTGAACCTAGGAGAAGAAAAGGAGGTGATTTGAACCAAGTCACAAAGCAATATTCAAGTAGAGACCTACACACTCAGACAAAGATAAAATATAGACTAAGCACTTAGGGAGGGTGTCAGCATCCAAAGAAGAATGGAGGGAAGGGAAAGAGTAAGAGAATTGCCACATGCGACATTTCCCAACCTAAGGTTAGATCAGAGTTCCCCTTTGAACCTTGATGCAGATAATACTCAGGATTTGAAGAAGAGATTGCTGATACTGGAGTTCTTCTTGCAGAACTGAAGAATATTCATTTACTCATTCATTCATGTGTTCAGTCATTTACAAAAGAGCAAAAAGGAGGCAAAGGTTGTGGTGCAACAGGAAAAGGAAAGCCCAGGCAGTAGCAGAAACTTCTAGGTTAGTTTCCCAGGTCCCTTCCTAGTTCACCTAGAATGTGTATATGGAATCTTCATGATTCCACTGTATGGACAATAAATCTTGAAATTTGTAAAAAAAAAAAAATAATAATAATAATAAATAAATAAATAATTAAAAGAAAGAACTGAAGAACTAGCCAGCTAAAACCAACAGGAAAACACTGAAGAAAAAACTGATTGATATGTAAAAACATCCCTTAATCTCACCACCAGCTTCAGGCCACCTCAAATTTAAAATTAAGAAGGTTGATATTTTCAAGCAGTAACTGTGCATGGTATAGATGATCAGAAGAAAGACAGATTTGCAAATGATATCCTGTGATCTGAATTCCACATAAAGTTCATGGAAAAACATATAAAAATGGTATTATGGTATTATTTTTTGTGTTTAAAGACTAAAATGTAAATGATCTTTCTGACTTGATTTCACTATTTTTTTTCTTTCCCGTCCACCTAAGTTTTATATGGGCATCCCAATTTTAAGTACTGCTCCCATTATTAGTGTCTTATTTGTTAAGAATGTGGGAACTGGTTTAACCCAGTTTTCATTTTCTGAATATTTCCAGTCGTGTTTTATTTTCTATATTAGAAAGAGGACCTGCTTTTCATAATATAGTTTGATCATTAAAATAACCAAATCTGTGTCCTCTACTTTTTTGTTTAAATTTATGCAGCATATAAATCATTGAATATTTAAAAAAAAATGTTTTAACCCAAGACCAACATATTTTAAAATGCCAGCTTATATTTTTTTTAGTCCAGTGAATGCATTTTCTCTGTAGTATTATTGTACCCTGTATTGTTTTTCTTTTTTAACTAAGGCAGCTAAAGAAACAAAAATGGAACCCTTATAAAATTAATAATTAAATATTGCCTTAAAATGCAATAATTTTGCTGATGAAAAGTTTTTTTTTCCCTCGAGGTCTTTTGAAATTTAAAACCCATAATGAACTTGAATGATGATACCTAGTAACCAAGTTTTTAAAAATGCATTGAAATTCAACTAATAATTCCCAAATTACCAAAGGATACATCACTTATAAAATATCATTGTATGATATTCTATACTTACAAATATATTTTTATTTCCAGATTTTTCTTCAGCTTTCTTTTTGCCCAATGTTCCCTAAACCTGTGTATAAAGATATCTGAAATAATAATCTGAGTTAAGATTATATCATAATCTTAGTAGCTCACACTAGCAAGCCACTCAATTTTATGACAACATAGTCACTATTTTTTTACTCCTAATTTAAATATGGGTAATTAAAACAAAAATTAAATTTATAAGTACTACAATTAATTGAACATAGAATAATATGTAAAGATATTTTAATATCCTTTAATATTCTTCCATTAGTTTTTATATCAAAGTACTTTTCACACCTCCTATTTTACAAAAGAAGTGAAAGAAAAGGTGATAATGGTTCTATAAAGTAATCAGAAAATCATTAAGTAAATGACTTTTAATAATGTCTTCAACAATTCAAATTTTCATTATAAAATTTGCAGGGAAAAAATAAAAGTGAATAAACTTGCATGAATCTGTTTGAATAATATATCAAATTAAATCACTTGCACTTGTTTGCCTTTTTAAAAAATACAGTTGCATACCTCACTTCATTCTCCATAGGCAATAGAAATGAATTCTCCAAATAAGCCATATAATGACTAGATAAGCATAACATCAAAAGCCCCTTTTAAATCTCTCAATTTCTTTTCTGAAGCCCTGAATATATAGGTTTTTCTGGATATTTTTCAAATAAACTTTAAAACTAACATACATACCATCAATTATATTGCTATATCCTTTAATTTGACTTTAATTTTCACTGATTTTCTTAATAATTTTAAATAAATTTTCAAGTTATCCCTACTGTTTTGCAATGTTCCAGTTAAGAGTGTCAAAGCTTAGCATAGTATTTTTCCAGATTAATTCCACTGGTCAACAGTGAGATAGTTACTGAATTAAAAAGGCCCTAATCTGTAGCATCTTGGTGTGCTGACCATGAGTATAACCCTGAAAAATTTTTATTAGTTCTCGTTGTGAAGATATTTCATACAATTCATTTTGTTTCACCGTGTAAATTTATCCAGTAGGACTTTAACAACATCCTAAATCAGCCTAGAATGTTGTAATATTGCATCGCATTGCATAATACCATCATGCACACATCATCCAGAGCTGATTGCATCATTTTCTGATGCAACGCAATACTACTGCCAGGCGGCTGCTGAAGTAAACTGACGTCAGCAGTACACTATAGAAAGCCCTGTTGGAAAGGTTGAGCATTGAAAATATTTCACACTTTGTGTGAGACAGTTGAAGCTGCTGTTCCATAGAACTGTATTATTTTATCCATTTAGGCACAATACAGAACAGTAATGTCTTGAAAGTGCCTTAATAACAGGGATAATTTCTGCTCTATTTGTGGGGAAGTGACATTTGCCAACCAGAAGAAAAGTAGCACTTCTCAAGTGAAGAAGGCCTATTATCTTTACTTCGGATGTTAGGTTGGTGACCAAGATAAGCCTTGGGTCCTGCATATATGCTGTGCTACATGTACAACACAGCTTTCACAGTGGCTAAATGGCAAAAGACCATCAATGCCGTTTGCAGTCCCCATGTTGTGGAGAGAGCCAAACAACCACATAAAAGACTGTTACTTCTGCTCGGTTCCTCCTCTTTCTGGTGGAATAACGAAGCAAAAGAAGTCAAGAATAGTCTACCCAAACATTCCGTCTGCATTGAGACCAGTTCCACATGGTGAGGGACTTCTATTCCAGAACCTCCAGCAGAATATTCCCTTGATTCCTCTGATGAGGACAAGGATGAGCCGACTTATTCTTCTCCTGTTCCATCAGCATGCAGTGATCCAGATTTTCACTGTGCTGCATCATCAACCCCACACAGACTAACACAGGACAAACTAAATGACCTGGTTCGTGATTTGGACTTATCCAAGAATAAGCAGAATTGCTAGGATCAAGACTCCAACAATGGAATCTTCTAGAAGAAGATGTCACGATTACTTTCTATCGAAAGCGCCACCAACAGTTGGAGCCTTTCTTCAGAAAGGAAAGTACTCTGATATTGTGTTCCGGTATTGAGGGCCTCATGAATATCTTAGCAATCACTCATATCCCATAAGAATAGGGACTATTTCTAGACTCTTTGCAACTGAGTCTTAAGGCTGTGCTTTTGCACAATGGAAACCATCTTTCATTTGTTCATCTGTTCTATTCCTGAAGAGCTGTACAAATGATAAGTGAAGAAATCTAAGAAGTAGTCTATGACTTGATTTTTTACAGGTATTAACCATAGGCCTATTACTATTGGCATGCATTTCATGATGTAAACATCAATTTATTGCAGATTATAAAAAAAAAAGAGCCAAATTAGAATTTGACTGTCATATTTGTGTTGAGCACATACAGATTGATAGGAAATGACTAATTTTATTTCAGTAATGTGACTTTTGTAGAAATTTGTTGAGCAGTGTTATACAGCAACTTTAGGCCCTGGGAAGTATCCTTTTAAGACCATTCCTAAGTGAATGTGAATCCAGTGGGAGTTGTCCTGTCACTTAGGTTTAGTTGATGGCACCTGATCGAATAAACATACTAAGGTGCCTGTAAATGGTTACAAGGTGTTGATCTGAAATATAAAGTCCATTGCTGTTTTGATCCTACCATCTTAGAGAATGTCTTAAATTTATAGTCAAGAAAATCGTAATCCCTGAGTCATTTTTTTTTCCCCAAAGGCTCTGAGATTTAATCTGGAGAAGTCTTAATGGAATATCATTTGCATCAATAAAGGCAGTTTTTTTTAATACTTAGGTAGTGGACTAATTAATTTTCATGACCTTTGCTTGCTAAAAATGGGATTTGGGAATATGACTGGGCCACGAATTGAATTTTTGCAACATCAAAATCACAGAAACTCATGCCAAAAAAGATCTCAGTATATTATTTTGCAATAATTTGGTGCTTGTTCTTGCAGAATATATAACAACAAATTTGGAATTATTGTTAATATATATTTTAGTCATAATTTTAAATATTAATGCTGTTGGATAACCATTCCTTAAGAGAAAATTTCAGTAACTACCTAAATCTCCCCACCATTCCCCATGCAACTAAACTCTTATATTTTTAGTTTACACTGACCCTCTACTGTTTCCTATTCTATTCAAGTGATGTGTTTAGCTAGCCAATATAACCTGTTAACACATTGAATTTCCTTGCAGTGATTCAGTAGCTGTCACAGTAATCAGCATGGGAACACCTAAATGCTATAGATGGTTTCCTATTGATTGCTATAAAAACACACAAATAAAATGTGAACTCTAAAAATCTATTTACAGCCATAGATGTAATCCTTAAGTACAGTTTGCTGATTTTCAGCTAGCTTTGCTCAAACAAGTCCTTTCTTTCAAGGACATATATTACACAGCAACTATATAATAAAGCCTACAATTATAGCACATTTGGAAAACACCTCTATTTTAATAAAAAAACAAAATTTAACACTTTCTTGACATTTAGCTGTAAACCTACTAAACCAGGCTTGATATTATATCCATGTCATATTCTATTTCATAATAGTTTGCAAAACACACCACCAGTTGGGGACACAGTGACAAATGAAAAAAACCCACGGGAGGCAGGTCTTAAATTGAATTCCCCTTCTGATACCCCCTGGCTATGTGTCCTCAGCCTACCTTAACTGTGTGGAGCCTCAGTTATTCTCACCTGTGACATGAAAATACTAGTTCTTTCTCCTTCTAGAATTACAACATTCAAAGAATTCCAGAATCCCATGATAGGTTAAAGGTTCTTCATTCTTATAGCTTGATTTTAAATTTGGAAACTGAAATCTAGTATCTGGTCTTAACTGTAGTTTCACCTCTTCTGTGAAGATTCTTCCTGGGAAAGGAAAAACAGGGTGATATCCCCAAATTTCATAACTGGTCAAGTAGAGGCACCCATCAGACAGATTACTGATGAGCTAATTTATTTTTTTTTAAGATTTATTTATTTATTTATACATACAAACTGGGGTAGAGGCCAGAGGCGTGGGGTGGCGAGAGGGTTCACCAGAGACAGAGTGTGGAGCAGAACAGGCAGATCAGCAATACACTGCTGAGGGGAGCAGCGGGCGAGGCAGGAGAGGTCTGCCGCACCATGTGGAATTCTACTG
This sequence comes from Scalopus aquaticus, assembly GCA_004024925.1. Classification (NCBI taxonomy): domain Eukaryota; kingdom Metazoa; phylum Chordata; class Mammalia; order Eulipotyphla; family Talpidae; genus Scalopus; species Scalopus aquaticus. The sequence goes on along the minus strand of PVIJ01011282.1, from coordinate 1,921 downwards.
GGTTGGGCATCGAACTCGCATCGCGCGCTGCAGAGAGCTCCACAGCGCAGCGCTCAACTGCTGCGCCACTGGGGAGGCCCTGATGAGCTGCTTTAAATGCTTGCTATATAACACTAATTATGCCTCTACTAGAGTGGATTCACTGTGTAATATATTTATTTACCAAAGCTGCTGTAACGGAATGCTGCAAACTGAGAGTGTTAAACATCAGAAATTTATTGTCTCAAAGTTCTAGAGTGACTAGATGTGCAAGATCAAGATGTCAACAGGTATTGGTGCCTTCTCAAGGCTAAGAGGAAGAATCTGTTCCATGCGTCTCTAACTTCTGGTGTGATTTTATGGGAATCTTTGACATTTCTTGGTTTGTAGAATTGCTGCAATCTTTGCCTTCTACTTCACATGTCCTTCTGTCTGAGTGCAAACTTCTTTGTGAACAAAGTCCCCCCTTTGATACAAGAACCTGTCATATTTGATTGGGATTCACTCTAAGGACATCCACATAAACTAAATGCACCTTCAATAGCCCTACTTTCAAATAAGGTCACATTCTGAGGTACTAGGATTTGAACTTGAACATATGAATTGGTGGGAGTAGGTTGAGGGGCCACATTTCAGTTCATAATAAGTAGAATATAAATGTAATATCCAAGGTTACACCATGAGTTGCTTCAGTAATCCTTGAGATATTCAGTAATTTCTCTCTTATATACTGCCATTGATTTCCCAATAATTCTTCTTCTCTAGAAAAGTGTATTAAAGCCATTTAGGAATAATTTGATATGCATTTTCAAACTATTGGTGGCAATAAGAAAATTGATAACTTATGATCAAAACTTAAAAAGCCCATTAGAAACTGTGAAAAAAAAAAGCGGATTTTTACTACAGCCTCTAATATGTTACATCCTAGCATTACAGTCGTTTTTTTCATAATGTCGGCAGTCAATAAATTGAAGATATTAACCCAGGAGAGCATTCATTATTGTTTGGCAGGGATTTGGGACAATGAAACAACCCTCAAGGCTTAACAACAATGACAATTCCAAAAAAAGTAAAGATAATGCATAAAATCTCAAACTGGCACTGAACTCAAAGTACGTATCTACATAACAGTCCTATTGATCTGAGCACCTAAGAAGTGAGACTTGTATCTTACACTCCCACTGAAAAAGAGAACAACATCCCAGTTTCATAAAATATCCCTGTCAGTCTAATTCAGACATCCAGAGGAAACATTAAATGCAAACTTGAGATCTTAATGCCAGTGCTGAGGTTTCCACAGTACAAAAATGAGATGTAGCTCATTTCCTTGAGCTTTAGGAGGGTAATATGTTATAAATGTGTAGTCAAGTAATAGATAAGTCTGATTCTTTAAGACTGTAGCTGTGGACATTCACTTGAGAGCAAAAATGCTTGAGGCATAGTTATACTGAGGAGCTGTATTTCATCACGATCCCCTTCCATGCTAGCTTATGAGAGAAAATACAGTGAAGCTCATTTAAAAACTTCCTAAACACTGTCTTTGGAGAACAAGAGCATTCTGGTTTATCAGTAGTACCATTAGCTCTTTTCTTTTCAAGCACTTTCTCCACTGGATAAGAAATGACAACTAGGGAACATTAGTACTTTGAAAATAACATCAACTCCTTCAGGCCACTAAGACATCCACATGTGTCATTCTTAACTATAAAGGCATGTTGTAATTCTTTTTTCCTCCACTATATGTCCTATTTTGCCAAGATATGGATCTTCCACATCATGGATATCATCAAATAATTGTTTTGTTTGACATTCTTTTCTTGTTAGCATCTTTCTCTTATAATACAGTTCAGTAATTACTTTAGTAAGACTTTTGTCCTGACTTCATGAAGCAAAACCCCCTATTCTGATTACCTTGAAACTTATAGAATAAGGAATTAGAGGC
>PVIJ01011281.1:0-55525 GCA_004024925.1 Scalopus aquaticus | reverse complement strand
CCCCCAGGACAGAGACACCCCCCAGGGCAGAGACACCCCCCAGGGGAGAGACACCCCAGGACAGAGACCCCCCAGTCCTGCATCCGGGGACTGTGAGGTCAGAATCCCTGTCTCACGCTTCCAGCTGAAGGACGCGCCTGGTCCCCAGCGCCCTGCCGGTCAGCGCCTCCCTCGTGGCTCCCGGCGGCCGCGTGTCCGTCTTAGCTCCGGGCTCCTCTTCTCTATTCCTTCTGACCCCGTTACTTGCACTACACGTCACGCAGCGCGTGTCCACGCACCTCCGCATGAGGGGACCACGGGCAGCGCCAGGGCAGCCCCAGAGCAGGGGTCCCCGGTCCCGCGCGGACGCCGGGGCCTGCGTGCGGGCCGCTGAGGGCCCCGCCCCCCGCCTGCCGCGCTTCAAAGCGGGGCCCCAGCGCAGGACCCCAGGCCTCGGCAGACCGGGGTGGGGGGTCTCGGCGACCCCGGAGGCCCCCGGGCTGCCCCAGGCGGCCCTGGGCAGGGCGAGCCCACAGACACGCAGGCGCCTCTCCGCGCCCCGGCACCCCGCGCCCCGCCCACGCCGGGCGGCTGCGGAGGAGACGGGGCCGGAGGGGCTGGAAGGGCCGGAAGAATCGATTTCCTCCCCTGACTCGGGGTGACTCAGGCCGAGGACGGGTTCTTTAGTCCCCCCGGGGCCGAGCTTCCCGGCTAACGACTTTTAGTTTGATCCGCCCGGGAGACGCACCTTCCCGTGCGGGGCGGGGGCCGCGGTGACGCGCCTGGGCCCCGGGCAGCTTCCGGCGCCCCGCTCCAGCCTGCGCCCCTCGCCCCGCCCCGCGCCGCCCCGGTGCCCGCCCTCGGTGCAGAGAATGGGCCTCGGCGGCCTCTGGGGCTCCAGGGCGGGGCCTCCACTGGCCTGCGCCCTGCGGACTTGCTGCGCCTCTGGCCACGCTGCCGTGGGTCTGTGAGCTGCGGGGCGCGCGCCGCCGCTGCCCGGCCTGGGGAGCCCAGTGGCCGAGGCCCGGCAGGCAGACGCCAGCCCCTGCGTTCGAGGAGGCCGAGGCAGCGCCCCCTCCCCCGCTGGGCCCAGCTGTCCCGTCCGGAGGGCGGCGGTGCTGCCGCTGCCCCCTGGGCTGTCGCCCACGCAGGCCCTGCCGCAGCCCCGCCTGGTGCACACACAAGGGCGGGAGAGTCCACCTTTGGGGCAGACGTAACGAGACCGGGGCTGGGAAGTCGGAATGAAGACCCTGGATGGTGGACACGAATGCCCTGTGTGACCACATTCAGGATGCCCAAGACCTGGGCGAGGTGCCCATCAGGTGGGCCAGGCCCGCCGCCCCACGCTCCTGTCTGAGGTCAGGGGCAGGGGAAGGCAGAGGCCGGGTCGTCAGCACCCGCTAGCCCCCGCGGGCCTGAGTCGCGTCTCCAGGGTGATGCTAAAGCCCTCGGCCATGGCTCGGCACCAGGCAGAGGGCAGAGCTGGCCTCCTGTGCAAAGCTCCACCGGGGAAGGCTCCTCCGCGCCCTGCGCAAAGCGGCTGCCCCGCGGAGCCCGGTTCTGGGCAGGCTGGTGCTTCGGGCTGCTGTGGACGGCCTCTCCCGCCCCAGCACCGCGGACAGGTGACCGCCGGCCTGTCGGTTTCAGTGTCCAGTCGGCGGCGAGCCCACAGACGCCGACGTAGAAGAGGCGACCCTGAAGAGGAAGCTGGAGGAGCTGACCGGCCGCGCCAGTGACCAGGGGCCCGCGTCCGAGGAGGAGGAGGGCCAGGAGGACGGGGCACGGCTGGGCAGGAGCCCCCCCGTGGACGACCCCCCAGAGGTGAGCCGTGCGCGCGTCCTCAGCAGGACGAGGCAGAGGCAGAGCCGTTCGTTCCACTGTACAGGCCGCCAGCCGGCCCTGGGGCACTGCAGGCCGCAGACGCTGGGCCTGCTCCGGGAGTGAGGAGAGGCGAGCGCCAGAGGCCAGGCCCCGCCGGGCACCTGCAGACTGTCCTGCGTGGTCACACGTGGCCCTTCCTCCCCAGAGGCGCGCGGCTTCGGGCCCACTGCACCGGCGGGAGGAGGCCCCCCGGGGGCCCGCACAGCCCCACAGGACCGCGGCCGAGCAGCTGTGGGAGCTGGAGGGCAGAGTGGCCGTGACCGCCGCCGAGGTCCAGCAGGCAGAGAGCGAGGTAGCCAATGACCCGCGCTGGGGGACTGTGCCAGGCATGGCCGTGTTCAGGCCAGAGCCAGAGCGCCGGGCCTGCCCTCCCCAGAGCCCACCGCGAAGAGGGGCTGCCCCTCAGGCCGCGGGAGCCAGGGCCGCCGCCGGCTCGGGGGGCTTCTCCACAGCAGGCGCCTGGGGTCTGAGCGGAGCCTGCTGGGCGCAGGGCCTGACAGCCAGGGAAGGGGAGTGAGGGGCCCCAGGAAGTGCATCTGGTCCGACCGTCCTAACAGGAAGCATCATCAATTGGCCAGTGGGGGCAGCGCTGCTGCCCTGCGGCACCCAGAGGCCACCCCAGCCAGCCTGTCTCCCCGCTCCCCGGGGCCCACTAGCCGGCGTGTCTCTCGCTGCCCAGGTGTCAGACATCGAGGCCAGGATCGCAGCCCTACGAGCGGCGGGGCTCACGGTGAAGCCCTCGGGCAGGCCCCGCAGGAAGTCCAACCTCCCGGTGAGTGGGGCCCGCCAGGACTGACCAGGCGCCGGGGGCCGCCCGCCCGTGAGGGGCAGCCTCCGTGTCCCCGTGACGGGGTTTCCCGACAAAAGGTGCCTGCGAATCTGCGCGTGCGCGGTGTGGAGTCGGGCGGCGGCCCCCTGATGCGCCGCCTTGTGGGAGGGGTGCGACGGGGCGGGCCTGGGCCCGACCCCACAGAGGGGGAGGCCCCCACCCCGCTCCGAGGCCAGGCCAGGGCACGTCGGGCAAACCACACCGGTGCGGCGCACGCCGGGGCGCCCCGTTGGGTCTGAGCCTCGGGCCGCGAAGCGCCTCTGGTCCAGGCAGAGCTGCGCGGCGCTTGGGGTTCCGCTGAGGCCGCTTCGGCGTCGGCAGAAGTTGGCGCTGCCCGCGCGTCCTGCGGGGGCGGCTGTGCCCGCCGTGCCCGCCGTGCCCGCCGCCCGACCCCGCTGCAGGGGCGGGGCGGGGCCCAGCGCCAGCCCGCGGCCCGGACGGAGCAGGAGGCGCCGGGTCTCGGGCCGGCCTCGCTGGGGCCCGCACACGGGGCCGGGGTGACGCTGCTCCCTCGTCCTCCAGATACTTCGCCCCCGACTCAGCGGGAAACGCGGCCAGAGCCCAGAGGACCCCAGCGCAGACCCGGCTCTCGCGGCCCAGGTAGGCGCCGCCCAGCAGAGCTCGCTGCCGCCCAGACTGCGCAGGGCCCCGGGCGCGGCCCGCTCCTCTCGGGCGCCCGTTCGGGGGTGTCGCGTGACCTGGGCCCGCCCTGCGGGGGCGCAGGCTGGCTGGTCAGCCTCGGGAGACGGCTCAGGGCCAGGCAGCGGGGCGTCTGCTCCGCCTCCGTCCATCCGGGCTTCCAGCCTGCCCTGCGCAGGGCAGCAGCTCCGGAGGCCTGGGGACTGACCTCCATGTAGGCGGCCGAGGGACCGGCTGGGCAGCGACGGCCCTTCCGTCCAGGGTGCTCAGGAATGGAGCAGGGTCGGGGGCGGAGGAGCCCGCAGGGCCTGCTGGGAAGGGGGCGGCACCGCTGACCAGGGGGAGGCTGGAGCTGCTGGGGCGGCTGAAGGGAGGGGGACGGCCCTCCAGTGCCCAGAGGCCAGGCGTGGGTTCCATGTTCCGCCCACGGCCCCAGGCCCCGCCCACTCCGCCATGCCTGCCCACGGCGCCCTGCCCACGGTGCTCCGCCCATGGCCCCACGCCCCGTCGGCCACCACAGCATCTCGCCCTCCTGAGGCGTGACCGCGGCACCTCTGCGCACTTACAGTAATGGCGTTTCTTGTCCGTCCTCCCGCCGGATGCTGAGACAGCCGGGTGGGCGGGCCTGGGTGTCCACACCGTCCTGCTGACAAGCAAAGCGACTCGGACCCCCACGGTGCTCGGCGGAGGGGTCTCCCCTGACTCCCTCCCTCTCCTCGGTCCCTGACCTGGCCGGTCAGCTGTCCCCCAGCAGCGGCCGAGCCAGGCACACCCCAGGGCCACTCGAGGGGCGCCGGGCAGGTTTGCGCCCGTCTCCCCTGCCCTGAAGGCAGAACAGGCCGAGCGCACGCTGCGGAGAGGGAATTAAGGTAGCAAGGGGCCGGCGGGCGGCGGCCGCGGTGCTGCCGTGTGTCGGCGCGTTCACCTGCCGGGCGGGGAGGAGGCCCCGGCCGCTGCAGAGGGGCCGCTGTGGGCGTCCACCGCCGTGGTCAGAGCCAGAGCTGCGGGGCGCCCCGCGCTCCTCCCGGTGCCTCCCGAGGCCGGCCCCCAGACTCCGGGCAGCTCCCCTGTATTCTGGCGTTCGGGCTTAACTTCTCGATAATGTGCATTTTCGTGTTTGACAAAGTCAAACATTACTCAAGGACAGAAGACACTGGACCTAATTAGCCAGAGTCTGGGGGACAGCGCAGAGCCCCCGGCCGCTCCCTGTGCCCTCACAGCTTCTCCTTCTCCTAGGGGACCACGGCACCCGACCTTCTGAAGAGGAAGCTCAGCAGCGCCCCCCAGTGTCCAGGTAAGCGGGCGCCTGGAGATGCAAGCACGGCAAGAACGGGGCAGGTCCGGCCACTGTCTCTGCGTCGTTTGAGGGACACAGGAGGGGCACGGCAGCCTGTGCCCGACCCTGGAGCACCCGCCATTGCTGCTCCAGCCACCTCTGTGGCCTTTCCAGTGAGCGGGCAACTGGGACAACTGGGACCCGCTGCCTGCAGGGTGCAGTGTCCATTTCTGCGATTCTCCCTGGCGGCGGCCCGGCCTCCTCACACAGCGGCACGTCCCTCGCCTCGGTGGTGCGGTCGCCAGGACAGCGGCTAGTCCCGGGCGGGCGGAGGCGAGGTGGGCGGTAGGGCCTGTGCTCTTCCACGCTCACCTGCAGCCCCGTTGCCAGCTCAGGGTCCCGCTCGCCCACCGTGGAGGCCCTGCCTCCCTCTCGGGGTCTCCTGACGCCCCAGTCTGAGCTCTGTCCCCGCCACCCGCTTTCCAGCCCTGCCACAGCCGCCGTGGCCCCTGCTGGCCCCGCAGCGTGCCTCTCTGCGCCCCGCACGGCTGTGTCTGCCTTTGCTTTGGGAAACGCCTCTCGCGTGGGCAGCGCTGCGCCCGTCAACACAGCCTGCCTGTGCCGAGGGCTCCTCCCCCGCTCTGCCCTCACTGCCAGGCAGACGGGCAGGCTCCCCACCACCTCCTGGGTCAGGGGCAGCCCCCGCTCTGTCCCCCAGGGCCCCAGCACACCTGGGGGTCACTCTGTGACAGAGCTGGTGTCCAAGGCCTTTGGAGGTGACTTCCTGCTCTACAGACACCAACTAGGTGGGTGCCATTGTCAGAGAAACCACCTGCTGGGGGGCTCCCAGAGGCTCCTGGGGTCCCACACACTGACCCTGATGGAGTTCTCCAGCGAGTCTCACAGCCAGAATCCAAATAGAGGTTCACGTCCACTGCAGGAGAACTGGGGTGCCTTCCCCGAGCCCTTTCATGACTGGTCCTGTCCAGTCCAGGCGCCTGTGGCGTTCAGGACAGGCCAGAGACTCCACCACCGGGCCCCCCAAGGCTCACGGCATCCAGGGTCTAGCAGCACAGCTGAGGCTTCTCGCCCCTCACGCTCTTGCCCCCGCTGCCCAGTGTGCAGAGAAGCCAATGCTGCGGCACACAGCTGCTGAGAGAGAAAGCACGCTCTCGCAACGCCCGCAACAGGAGGCAGGAGGAGGGCTCAGATCTGCCTTCCCGCCGGGGGCCACTCTGGGTTATGGAAGTAGAGGGAGGGACTAGACGTGGCCTGGCCAGGGTTGCTTGGTTAGATGTGAATTAGCTCGTCCTCATGGAGAGGTTCTTCGCCTACGCTGAGTCGTCTGTGAGCACACTCCCCTTGCAGCTTTGCTTAGTGCGTCTGTGGAGAGCTTGTACTTTAGCAGCTTCTGCGGAAAACAGCCTTGCAGGGAAGTAGGTACGTTGACTAGCAACGGCTGTTGTGTGGCCTGATGGTCAGAGGGCGGATTGGCCTTGGCTTCACCCCGAGACCAGCTTCAGGGAGTGTGGTTCCACTGGGCCTGTGGGGGTCAGCAGGGGCGTGCCTTCAGGGTCAAGGTGGAGAGGGCGCATATACTCCCTGCTAGCAGTGGTGACCCTGGCCCACAGTCCCCTCAGCAGTGGCCTGAATCGGGGATGCTTGGCAGAGCTGACCTGCCCCACATGGGCAGTGTCTGAGGAGTGGGCAGGGAGGCCACTCAGTGGAGAAGAAAGGGTCTGATTTGCCAGTTTCCGTGTGTGAACGCGTTCACGTGGTTGATTTCAAGCTGGATGCCAGTTAAGGTGGGGTTGGAAAGAGACATGCTCCGGCACGCGCGGGGGAGCAGGTGCCTGCGTCAGGGGCCACACCAGCCCCCCAGGTGAGGAAAGGCCGCGGCCCGCCCACCTGGAGTCTGCGCAGTGGCCCTGAGCACGGGTAATTGGGCAGCACTCGAGAGTGCCCGGCGCGCCCCGCCGGCCTGGGGAGCTCCTGCTCCAAGATCCATCCCAGGACCCCTCGAGCCCGCTGTCATGCCCACAGTTGCAGGAAAGGCGGGGGGCCCCAGACGCTAGTGCAGCGGCAGGCCCTGCTGTGTTGCCCGTGTCTGGGGCCCCGGGAGGCAAGGGTTAAAGCCTGCTCCCAGCACTGGGCAGGCGGCTGGCACGATGACTGCCGTGCCATGGCTGGCTAAAAATATTTAGTTCTGGGAAAACTTCTCAGAAGTTTTAGGTTGTTTAAGAAATGAAGACATCCTTCCAGGGTAAGTTTGTGAGGATAAAGCAATACTACTTTCGTGTTTCCCCAAGGTACCAGCGGCGACTCATTCGACCGCCAGTCGCTGTACCGTGGATCGCTGACCCAGAGAAACCCCAATGGGAAGAAGGGGACAGGCGGCCAGAGCTTCGCGGTAATGCCGGCTTGTTCCGCAGTTTTAACCCCTGTGGCCTGTCGGTATAGGGTGATCTTAGCGCTTCGTAGCAGGAAAGTGGTGATTAAACTATCTGAAAGTAAGCTCAGCAAAAGTGAGCACAGCAGCTGACCTCTGGGCCCAAAGGTCAAGGTCATGCCCTCTCTGGGCCCACAGGTCAAGGTCATGCCCATGAAGACTCAGTGCACAATGGTCACCAGCGGGGTTCAAAGCCCTTCATCCCATGGTGCTGCTTACCTGCCTCCCCACCCCTCCACCCGCCGGCCCCGCCTCCCCTGCTGCTGGCCCAGCCTCCCCTGCCTGCCGACCCCGCCTCCCCTGCCGCCGGCCCCACCTCCCCAGCAGGGTTCTAAGGCCATGGGTTAAGGGCACAGCAGAGCTGGCTGACCCCGGGGAGCTGTGTGTGCGCGTCTGTGTGCACGCCCACCTGAGCACGTATTTGCGTGTGCATGTGTATCTGTGTGCATGCCCACCTGTGCACAGCATCTGTGTGTGCGCGTGTCTGTGTGCACGCCCACCTGAGCACAGCATCTGTGTGTGCATGTGTATCTGTGTGCACGCCCACCTGTGCACAGCATCTGTGTGTGCGCGTGTCTGTGTGCACACCCACCTGAGCACAGTATCTGTGTGTGCGCGTCTGTGTGCACGCCCACCTGAGCACGTATTTGCGTGTGCATGTGTATCTGTGTGCACGCCCACCTGTGCACAGCATCTGTGTGTGCGTGTCTGGGTGCACACTCACCTGTGCACAGCATCTGTGTGTGCATGTGTATCTGTGTGCATGCCCACCTGAGCACGTATTTGCGTGTGCATGTGTATCTGCACGCCCACCTGTGCACAGCATCTGTGTGCGCGTGTCTGTGTGCACGCCCACCTGAGCACAGTATCTGTGTGTGCATGTGTATCTGTGTGCATGCCCACCTGTGCACAGTATCTGTGTGTGTGCGTGTGTGTGCACGCCCACCTGAGCACAGCATCTGTGTGTTTATGTGTATCTGTGTGCACACCCACCTGTGCGTGTGTATCCGAGCTCGCCCACCTGCGCGCCCTTACCTGCACCATGTGCTGTGCTCCACAGAAACCCGTGATGACTCACCAGCACTAGGGGGCGGTCCCTGGGCCAGGAGAGAGCGGGGCCCCTCCCCCGCCCCCGGCTTCCCGCCACGGCCATCACCCCTCTACCCGCCGTGCGCTTCCCACCGTGCACCGCCCGTGGACAAGCAAGAAGGCGCCCATCCTCCCTCCTGAACCCCACCTGCACGGCGGCGGCCCAGCCGCCCGCTCCCGTTCGCTGCCCACCTGCCGCCGCGCACCGTGAGAAGCAGCTGTCGGCACAGCTGTGGAAGGACACGCAGTTCGCGACCTTTCACCCCTTCCGCGCTGGCTGGCGCTCGTGTTGCTCTCAGGAGTGGAACGGAGAGGGGAGACGCCCTCAAGCCTCCCCTGCGCTCGGCCGGCCTGCGGGGCGTGGGGGCGGCGTGCGTGCGCCTGGGGCTGGAGGAGGGCCAGCGCATCAGGGCGAGTGGCAGGCTCATCGGCCGAGGAGGTGCCCCCCGCTCTGCAGGGCGCCCTGGGGAGCCACGAGCGCCTGGTGGTGCCCCGCAGAGGGCCTGCTGGGGAGGCGCCCCGGTCCCGGCGGGCAGGGGTCCAGCCTGGTGCTGCTGCTAACCACGGCGAATCCGGGCCCAGAGGACCGGGCACGCGCGACGTCTGCCGGCCGCTTGCCGTCGGCCTCTGCATGAGCCCACGTCCCCTCCACCTCCGGTCAGGGTTCGGCATGTCTGCGGGTCCGGGGGGCAGTCTGGCTCAGGGAAGCCCCCGAGCTGCCTTCACATCAATAAAGGGGCTGGTTTCTGTCGCCCACGGACTGACTCCGAGCCCACTGGCCGGGGGCACCAGGCAGGGGGCACTGGCCCTGAGCAGAGGCGGCACCCCCAGCTAGACGCTCCTTCCCGAGGCGACTTCGGGTCAGCCCCACTCTCTCCCAGCCACGCGTCCCTGTTCACGGAAGCGGCGCCCAAGGGCCCCGGCCGCAGAGGCCGAGACTCCGCCCCAGGAGACGCTCCGGCCAGCCGGCAGCCCGGTGCCGCAAAGCCGGGATCTGAAAGGCCGCCGGTGAGACCCCGACGGGCCCGTCGTGCTGATGGCCAAAGCGTCCTCTGCAGGACAGAACAGGCTGCGGCCTCTCGGCCCCTCCTGTTCAGAGTGAGGCCAGCGGGGCCCCGAGGAGGCGGGGAAGGGGCGCCCCACGCCCGAGTCCCCAGCGCGTCCCTGGGACGGAATCAGGCCGGGCGCCAGGCCGAGCCCCTCGTGCCCAGGCCTGGTGGCTGTCGGCCCACTGCCGCACCGGCCTCGCTGGCTGGAGTCGGGCTGGAGCGAGTGGACGCTGGTGATGGTTCAGCTAGATGAGTTCGGGGTCTTCACTTAGACGTTTGGGGTTTTTGTGGCCAAAATCTGCTGTGGGGACATAATTCCATTTCGTTCCCTGTCATCTGTGTCATGACGTCCGGACACGCGTGGGGACATCCAGGGGGGGGCAGGTGTGAGGGCGTCACGAGCTAGAACGGGGGGTAGCACCGGAGTTCCTGTCCCCGGGACGCCCGGCCCCCGGGGGTGGCTGGGCCTGCAGAGGGGGGGACCTTGCTGTGCAGGGTCAAGTTCGAGTGCGCCGCACACCTCCCGGCCCCATCGCGTCCTGGGCGGGAGCCCAGCCGCCACTCCTTGCCTGGGACCCGGGACCCAGGGAGAGAGGGGGTGTGGGGAGAGCCCTAGGGCCGGGGCCCCGCGCCCCCGTTCCTGGCCCCGAAGCCCACGGAAGTGGGTGCAGCCAGGCCCCGCGGGCTGGTGGCAGGGGCTGTCACTGGCCTCCGTGTGCGCCTCGCGGTGCTGGGTGCTCTGGGGTGCCGTCAGGACGGGTGGGGGTGGGGCAGCGCCGTGGGGAGTTGGGGGACTGGCTGAGGTCTCTGCTCCCACACTGCGTGGGGGCGCGGGCCGGAGTGGAGCTGCCGTGCCTGTGCCGCCTCTGTGGCGCCTCGAACGTGGCGTCGCCGCCTGCCCTGGGCGGAGTGGAGGGGCCTCGTCGTCCCCACACACGCACAGGGGTGCTCACGCGGGCACATGCTCACAGGCCTGCGGGGTGCCCGGCTGTCGGTGCCCCAGGGACAGGCCACCTGTGTGGACACCGCCGGGACCTGGCCCGAGACAGGCAGACGTGCCGCGCGCTCCCGTCTGCCCAGAGGCGCCGGGGCGGGAGGCAGGTTAATGTGCTTTAAAACCGCTTGGCCCAAATGCAATTACGTAACCAGGAAAGGACACATCGTGTTGCTGGTATTTAAAAAAAAAAAGCAGGAAGGCGGATGTGGGGGACGGGCGGGGGGCGCTGGGCTGGGCCGCCGCCTCCGGCCTATAAAGGAGGAGCCGGCTCCCGGGGTCCCGCCAGCCTCTGCACGGCGCTCGCCAGCCTCGGACCGGCCCCGGAACCAGTGAGTAGCCGCAGGCACCGGGCCGTCTCTGCACATCCCCGGGGGCCGGGCTCCCCCAGGACCGCTCCCTGCGCAGCCAGGCCAGCCCGGGGCAAGGCGGCACGGCTCGCGCGCTTTGGGGTCTGAGGGCCACCCCGGCCAGCCCCGCCGGGCGCTCGGGCTGTCCACACGAGGACGAGAGCGAGCGTGTCCAGTGTGACCCCTCTGGGGACGCGACTGGGCCCCCGGCGTCAGGGAGGCGGGTCCTGGGGTCCGGCTGATGCTGCGGAGCCCACGGCCTGGCGGGCGAGCGGTCCCGGGCACCGAGTCTCCTGGCGCCTTCCTGGCGGCCTCTCGCCTCCCTGCCTCGGGCTAGCGGCTCAGCGGCCCTGAGGAGAGCGCTTCCCGGGGCGCACCGGCTCGCTGGTGCAGTGGGGCGGCTCCCCAGGAGGCTGCTGCGATGCCCGCCGCCCCGGCCCCCAGCCCCCGGCCGCCCTGCGCATGCGCCCCAGCAGCCAGGACCCAACCCTCTGCGCTGCAGGTGGACAAGCAGCCGGCCCCCGGCCCCCCCGGCCCCCCAAGGTCCCCTCAGGACATGACTGCTTCCGTCCGGGCGGACACGGACCGTCTCCACCTCCGGGGGCCTTTGTCCGGGGTGGGGCGCCGGGGGGCGGGGACTGGCCGCCGTGCAGAGGCAGGTCCACGGCGACTGCTCGCGCCCCCCCGGGCGGCCGGAGGCGCAGCCCCACGCGCGAGCACACACCCCTCACGGCCCGGACGCTGCTGGCGGGGACACCCCTCCCCCGACACGCTCTGCCCCCCGCCCAGGCCACCTTCTCGTGGGAGCCCCTCAAGCAGAGCCGGAGGGATGAGGGCGCCCCCGGCCTGGCTGCTGTGCCTGCTGCTCCTGGAACTGGCCCTGCGGGGGCGCGCGAGCAGGGCCCCCCAGCACTCCATGGAGCTCCGCAGTGAGTGCCCCCGCCCGCCCTGCCCGTGCCCCAGCCCGGGCTGCACCCTGCTCTCCAGGCGCTCCCCAGCGCCCCCGCTCCCCGACTCTCCGGCTCCGCAGCGCCCCAGCTCCTGGGAGTCCCTCTCGCCCGGGGGTGCCTGCTTTAGCCAGGAGGCGGGTCTGAGGTCCAGGTCCTGTTTCCCAAAGCCCCCAGCGCCCCGAAATAGTTGGCAGGCCCCAGTGCCCTTTCCTCACTGGGGGGTCCCAGTCACTAGGGGCTGAGGGCCCAGGGAGCACTGCCCGGGGGGCCGGCACCCCGGGGGGCAGCACCCGCAGCCCCTGCTCTCCCGCCAGCCCCTGACATCGACCCCGCCTGGTACGCGGGCCGCGGCATCAGGCCCGTGGGCCGCTTCGGCCGGAGGAGAGCGGCCCCGGGGCGCGTCCCCAAGCCCCGCCCCCGGCAGCACCGGGCCCGCCTCCCCCCAGAAGGAGCTGCGCGCCCCCGGGCCGGCGGACAGCCCGGCTCGCCGTGACGAGCGTCCAGGAGCACCGCAGCGCCCCCCCCCCCGCTCCTCCACAGCCACCCCCGCCGCGCTAATAAAGCAGAGGCCTTGCCGAGGTGCGTCCGTGTGGTGACCAGCGGGGGCCGTTGCTCTCGTGGGGGGCTGGCCGAGGACCCCCAGAGCCTGAGGGCCCAGCCCTGAGCAGGGAGCCGCGCTGTCCCTGGCCCCGTCGCCCCAGCGCCCTGCACACCAGCTGCCCCGACAGTCGCTGGCCGCGCCCTGCAAGGCCCAGCAGAGGGCAGCAGGCCCCGCCGCCCATCCTCACCAGCCCCTCACCGCCCGAGGGGCGGGCCGCAGATCCTGGACCACCCCACCCGCTAGGGCCCTTGGCCCCGTTTCTGCCTGGGGGGGTCTGCGGCCAGCCCCAGCTGTCCCTTGCTTTGGGGGCGGGGTTATCCCCCCAGGCGCCCGAGCGCCTCAAGGCCACAGAGGGCACCGAGCGGGCGGCTCCGCTCTCCGTGGCCGGGCCACCCCTGGGGCCCCTGCAGCCCAGGCGGCCGGGCTCACCGCCGACATGCGGGCCCAAGGCCCAGCGCCCGGCCCGCAGCTTCCCAGAGCCCGGCCACACTCCGAGGGCCCAGGGCAGGCTCGGGCAGGCCCCGCTGTCCCTGCCCCGGTCCACGGGAGGCGGGCACGAGAGGAGCCAGAGCTGCCGAGACCGGGGGGCTTGCTGGGGCTGCCCCGGCTCCCCAGCGGCGGGGCGGCCGGAGGGAGCAGAGGTGGGTTCTCCCTGGAGCCCCTCGGCCTCGGGTAGCGCGTGGGGAGGAGAGGGGCCCGGGCTGCCCCAGGGCCAGGCCCAAGGCCACGCGGCCCTGGACGCAACTGGGCAGCTCCTCAGAAAGTCAGACATGAAGTTGGCCACACCCCGCGCCCCGCCCCCGCGCCCCGTCTGCGCACGAGAACAGGCGGAAGCTTCGCGCAGCTGCGAGTTCAGATTCGCAGGCGAGCACCCCACCCGCTGGATCCCGCGCCGCGGCCCCCACCCCCGCCCCTGTCTGCTTAGGCCCACGGCCTCTACAGAGCCCCCCCAGCCAAGACCCTTGGGTGGCGCCGCCCGTGACCTGGTTTCCAGTCTCGACGCCAAGCTCCCGCCCCGGCAGCCTCCAGTCGGCCCCGTCTGGCCTTGTTCTGGTTGCTTCTGTGGCCCCAGATCTTTTTATTTTGCCTGATGCTGATGTGACCCGACCAGACGTGCGCTGGCCCTGCGGTCGGCGGGGGACCTCGATCCCCCGTGCCCAAGGCGGTGCCGCGGGGCCCCAAGGCTGCGTCCCTGCTCCCCGGACCCGGAGCGCCGCTGGGAAGCGTGGGGTGCTGTTTCAGCCTCCTGCGGCCACAGCGCCCCCCGACCTCGCCGGCCGTGAGGCGGGCTGCGCAGCTGCTCCCTGGCCGGGCCGCCCGCTGCCGGGCACATGGAGGGGCCCACGCCCAGCCGGGCGAGCAACACCCACTTCCTCGTAGCTTGCTTTTTTCTTTATTTTTCTAACACTTTGGGTTAGAAGGCCTCTGGGAGCTGCCAGCAAATGGAACTGGTGAGGGGTCTCCCGAGAAGGGCGTCGGCCGGCCAGGGCGGAGGGCTTTGCGGCCAGCCTGCCCAGAGAAGGGGCCGCCTCGGGCCCTCCCCAGAGCCCGCCACCGCCTGCCCCTTCCCGCACCCCAGCCCGCCGCTCCCCCGCCACCCCAAAGCCTCGCCTCCTTTCTGCGTGTCCCCGCCTGGAAGGGTCTTGCTCCGATCTGAGCGAGCCCGTTCTGCACGCACACGTGAGAGCCCAACACGTGTCCTGCCGGCTTCGCTGCGGCGCCGCCTCGAAGGGCCCCCAGCAGACGCCTCTCCGGGTCCCCTCTGCGGCGGGGGCGCCCTGTGAGCTCGAGGGCCCAGGCTTGGGCGGGCGGCTTCGTGCCTCTGCGTGGCTGCCGGGAAGGCCGGGCCAGGGTCCCCGTTTCAGGTTGGCGAGATGTCTGGCTTCTTCCTCAAGCATGGCTGCGTTGGGAGCGAGCGCCGGAGGACTACGGCCAGGCCCCTCCCGGACAGAGGCCGGCTTTCGGGGCCTGGGCCCCTCGGTGAGGTCGCGGTGGCCTGGGGGGAGGGCAGGCGCAGAGGCCACCGTCCAGCGAGGCCGAGGCTCCCCCGGAGCCCTGGCCTTTGGCAGGGGCACAGCCCTGGAGGCAGCTCCACAGAGGGTCCAGCCCAGGCCCGGGCCCGCATGTGCCAGCCCCCGGGCCTGCCGTGCAACTAGAGGCCCAGGCTGATGTCGGAGAAAGTGCGGCCTGCGCCCTCGCTGCGCCTCCATGGCCAGAGGCGACGGGCAGTGTCCAGCTGGCCAGTGCCCCCAGACCCCAGGCAGGGCGTGAGAGCCTGCAAGAGGCCCCGGTTTCTTCCCGGCACTGCCGGCTCCCCCAGGCGGGTGGGCTTGGTGGCCCCCAGAGGTCAGGGGCCCCAGTCCTCGCTGCCCACCACCCGCCCCCCGGGTCTGTGGCTGTGACGGGGCAGCCGGGGGCCGGCTGCGGCGTGTGGGCGTCCAGAGCCAGCGGCACCCAAGGGCCCTGAGGCATCGCGCTCTGGGCAGGGGCCAGGGGGGCTCGGGCTGCGCGTCGGGGCCCCCCAGGTTCAGGAGAGCGGAATGTTCAAGGAGAATCAGAGCAGCCCCCCGAGAGGGTGGGCTGACCCCAGGGGCCGGGCTGCGTCGGGGTGCCCCCACGCCCTTCCTGGGGCCCTTCTAGTGGGCGCAGCACTTGGCCTGCCCCGCCGGGCCCCCCCGCAGGGCCAGCCGCGTGCTCCCCGGGGGCGCCGAGCCCGCCTTCTTCTCTTCCCTCTGCAGCAGCTCGCGGGCTGTGGAGGACAGGAGGAGGTTCCCCCAATTCCCGGGGGCCCCGCCGCCCAGACAGGGGCCTGACTGCCCCTGGAGCCCCCCGGGGGGCCCGAGGGGCAGGGGCAGCCCAGGCAGCGTCCCCCAGCCGCCCGGCTCACTCACCCACGGCACTGAAGACCTCGGTCACCCGGAGGCCCAGCTTGGCCGAGGCCTCTGTGAAGAGCAGGCCCCTGCTGTCCGCGAACTCCTTCCCCTCCTGAGGGACAGGGCGGTGAGCTGCACACCCACCTCGCCAGGCCCGGGGAGCCTCTCGTCCCAGCGGCCACCCCGCACGGGGCTGGGCTGCCGTTTTGGTCTGCGGTTTGTTTCTGGCCGGGGGGTGGTGGCGGCCGGCCCCTCCCCGTGGGCCTGAGGGCTCTGCAGCTCACAGGGCCCTCCCTGCTCCGGGACGGCCAGGCAAGCCCACCTGGAAGGTGACCTCCCGCTCGGGGTCCAGGTCCACCTTGTTGCCGACCAGCATCACCACCACCTCTCCGGGCCGGAACTCCCGCTCCAGGTCCCGCAGCCACTGCTGGGCCTGACAGAAGGACTCCTGAGGAAAGGCAGAGAGCAGCGTGGCCAGAGTGGGGGCGCCAGCAGCTGCTGCAGGAGACACGTGGGCCCGGGGGCCAGAGCGTGCGGCCACCCCCGCGGCTCGGGGTCTGCCAGACGGGCCCCAGGGCTGCGCCCCGGCCACCCCTCCACGCCTTCAAGGAGCCCCGGGTCTGGGGCCACCTTAGCCCTGGCCCTAGCTGCGCACCGGTCGGGGCTCCCCTCCCCCTCCCCCTCCTCCCCGTCAGCCTCGCTCCACCCACGCGCCCACCAGGGCTGCTCACTCCAGAAGCCCCCACCCTTGCGGCCCCCCACCCCTCCACCCCAACAGGCCTAATCTCAGCTTTCCGCTTCCTGCAGGAAGCCCTCCTTACCGCTCCCGGGCCCCTGCCCCAGCTCTACGCCCTGCTCGCCTGTGCCCGGCATCGACACCTCATGCCCAGCGCCGCCCCTGTGGCCCATCTCCAGCCCAGCTGCCCTCAAGGCTGGGCAGCGGCGAAGCTGCTCTGTATAGAGAGCTCTAGGAGGGCTTCCTGGAGGAGGCGGCCGGCTGTCACAGAAATGTCCTCGCTGGTCATGCCGATTTGACCGCAGAGCCCCGGCCCGGCAGCCACGCCCTGAGCTGTGCCCGTGAGGACGCGGCGGGGCCCGGGGCGCGCCCGGCACGCTCACCTTCCTGGTGACGTCGTACACCAGCAGCGCGGCGCTGGCGCCCCTGAAGTACAGGTGGCACACGCTGTGGTACTTCTCCTGGCCCGCCGTGTCCCAGATCTCCAGCTTGAGGGACGCCGCACCCAGGTCCACCACCTTGGTGAAGAAGGCACCTGGAGCGAGCGAGGGGCAGGGACGGGTTTCTATCTGCGGGGGCCCGAGGGGCCGGGGCTCACCTGCCTCCTTTCCTCCTGGAAACTTCCTCCTGGAAGTTTCCAGAAACTGCGCCAGGAGAGTCAGGAGGCAGTGGGGGCTCGCCCTCAGGCCAGTCTCCTGGGCCTCTGGGTGCAGGTGACAGGGCGCGGGGTCCACCACGCCTGGGGCTTCCAGGGACACAGCCGAGCCCCGGCCCCCGAGCGCCCGCCACGCCCCCACGGCTGCCCTGCGGGGTGCCGCCCTCACCCCGTCCTCCCTGGGCTCCTGCAAACTGCAGCCTCATCCAGGCCCTCCGGCCCGCTCCGCAAGTCTGTCCTCGGGCGCCCGGCGAGGGGGCCGGCGGCAGGGCAGAGCGCTGGCCTCGGAGCGGGACGAGGCCCCCAGCCCGGCCTCCGCCGCCCGTCGGCAGTCTCGTCACCGCAAATCACATTTCTGAGTGTGAATTCAGTCGGCCTAAAAGTCGCCACGGCCGGAGACCCGCAGTAGGAGAGCAGACCGGCTCCCCTCAGCGGCCGCGCTGGACACTCGCCCCGGAGCTCTGGCCGGACCCCTGCGGCCAGCACCTCTCTGGGAGGCGAGCCCCTGGCCCCGACGGCCGAGCCGGCCCTCAGCTGGCTTCCAGGACGGGGCCCGGCAGAGGGCTCGTGCGACCTCTGAGAGACCCCTCCTTGCCCCTCGTTCAGAAGCCCACGGCCACATCCCTGTCTCCACAGCAAACGCCGGAAAATGATTAAAAGATAAACCCCCGATAAACCTGCGGGGGCTTGGAGCCGAGCGCCAGGAGGAGCCGGCCACCAGGGCGCGGCCACCACGCCAGCCTGGCCCGGGCCCGCCCAGCGCGCAGCCTGACCAGCGACGTCATGGACAGACCAGGCGCCCAGGAAGGAGGCCCCCCCAGACCCGCCCCGGCCTGAATGCCCCACGTGGCCCCGTCCTCTCGGGGGTTCCGGAAGCGGGGCTGCCGGCCGCTCGGCGAGTCACCCCACGGCCCAGCGGTCAGCGCACAGCCTCAGGACTAGCTGGGCGTCGCTCTCGCGTGGGCTGGCGGCCTAAATAACGTCATAGAGGGGCTCGCACTTCACCCCTTAATTTAAGCGGCTCTTTCTGCTCCCGCGAGCCCCTCTGTGGCGTCACAGCTGTGAGGCTTTGAGCTGACCCGGGAAGCTTCTGGAAGCGCCGAGGCTGCCCGGAGCGTGCTCTAGCAGAAGCCTGTGCCCCGCCGCCGGCCGCAGCCCCGCCCCTGCAGCGCGCCCAGGAGCTGAGGTGTCGGCCCCGGGCTGGGCTGAGGGACGGAGCCGGCTCCCCAGGGGTCAGTCAGGGCTCCACGTGGCGAGTGGGGTCGGGGGTCTTCCCAGCCCCAACCGCAGCGTCACCCTGGGGCGCCCACCCCGCAGGCCCTTCCTGCAGCCCCAGGTGACCAGCTCCGGGCGGCTCCGGAGGGCTGGCTGCCCCGTCCACCGGCCGGGCCCCGTGCGGTCGCCCCCGCCCTGCCTCCGCTGCGGCCAGGCCTCGGGGACAGCGTCTGACCGAGGCGCGTCCCACAGGGCCGGCCTGGACACCATGACCCTCGAGGTGGGCGGCCACGCTCACCGACCAGTGCAGCCCCCGGGGGCCCCCGAGAGCTGCAGCGTCCCTGGGGGGACACCACAGGGCCAGCCAGGGCCCTGCTCCCGGGGCGTCGGGGCGGGGAGGAGCAGGCTGGGGAGGCCCTCAGTCCCGACGAGGGGTCCACAGCCAGACACCCCGAGTCCGTCCTCCTGGGACACCCGTCCCCCCCAGGCCGCCCGCTCCTTGTCCTCAGCTCTGCGTCACTGAGGGTCCCGCGGGCCCACCTCACCCCCCAGGCCCTAGGGGGCCCCGGCAGGAGGGAGCCACACCCAGAGGTGCCCGCGCCTGAGAGCCCCGGGGAGCCTGCAGGAAGGCAGCGAGGGGGTCTCCCCTCCGGCCGCAAGCCCAGCAGGCGGCGGGTGCGGCTCCAGCAGACTCCCCAGAAAAGGGAGGGACCAGAGGAGCCATGCCCCTCGTCTGGGGCCACGCGGCAGAGCCCGGGCTGCTTCAGGGCCCGCCCCGCTGGGGCCACGCTCTCGCCCCCCGACCCTCCAGGGGCAGAGCCGGTGGCCCGAACCCCACCCGCTGCGACAGCGCCAAGGCGAAGCCGGGCGGGGCCTGGGGGCCGCCGGCCCGGGCCGGTCACTCACATCCCACAGTGGGCAGGACGCTCTTGAAGTCGTTCTTCACGTAGCGGAGAGCCAGGCTGGACTTGCCCACGGAGCCGCTTCCCAGGAGGACCAGCTTGGCCACACGAGGCTGGCCAGGGGCAGCCCCAGGCTGGGGGGTCCCCTCCGCCTGTGCCATGCCCTGCAGAGACACTCCTGGTTCCCATCACCGGCCAGCGCGCCCCGCACCCCTGCCGGGCCGGACGGGGCGTCTCCAAGGGAACGCGCTCAGGCCGGAGCTCCCGTTGGCCCCTGCAGCTCTGCACCCCATCTCTGCACCCCTGGGGGGTGAGCGACACCTCTGTTGCCGGCCTGCTCGGAGGGGGTGTTCACGGGCCTGTCCACTCCCCGCACGGCGTGGCGAGACCCCATCCCAGTCCGGCGCCCAGGCCTCGGCTGGCAGACGGCCCCGAGCAGCGCTGACCGTGTCCAGCGACCCCAGCTCTGGCCCCAGCCCCCTTCCCACTGGACAATCCGGTTTGACCCCAGAAAGGCCCAGGGCGCCGGGAGGCTCCCTGGCCGGTGGTTTGGGTTACGCTGGTGCCAGAGCCTACCTCGGGCAAGGTGGGTGTTTCAGGTGCGTGGGAGCGAAGTGGGCGCCACGCACTCGGGACTGGCCCTTCCCGCCACTGCACGGCCCGGGGCCGGCGGAGCAGAGCCCTCTGCCACTGTAACAGGGCCCCTCGCGGGTCCGCCGCCGAGCGCCACGGCAGCTGCCCAAGGCACAAGCAGACCGCCGAGCCCCAGAGCCCAGGGAGGACGGGACCCTGTTGTCCCCGCGCCCCCAGGACGCACCTGGAGCCCTTTCCTCTTTGCAAGTCGTTTGCTGGAGCAACCAGGTCCCCCGTGGCTTTGAGCGGGTTTTGCAGTCGCCTCCTGCCAGTGTGATTCGGGGCCCTGGCCTGCTCGGCTGCGGGCACAATAGAAATCTGGTCGGAGGCAGGCTCAGTACCCGCAGGACGTCCTGCGAATGGACGTGCTTCCCGGGAGGGACGGTGCATGGGTGCGGCCCTGGCCGTCAGCGGCCACCGAAGTCCATCCGCACAGCCTCTCCCACTGGGGCCTGGAATGGGGGGCACCGATGGCACCCCCGTGCCCTGACTCACACACGTCTCTTCTGGGGGACCCAGCCTCCCGCGGGGGCAGCCCGGGACGGGGCCTCCTCGCCGCCTCACCACGGAGGGCCAGATCAGGCCCGGGGCGGCTGGGACGAGGCAGGACAGGCCTCGGGGAGGAAAGCCAGGGCAGCGAGACGCGGCCTCCTTCCCGCTGCCCCCACGGGCCGCGGAGTGGCCTGGCCTGGCTGCTCCACGGCCCGAGGAAGAGACGCAGGACGGAGCCCTGCACCCCAGGAGCCCGCTGGGAGCGGAAGGCGACCGCGGAGCCGCAGGGTCCGGTCCAAGGGGGCTCACGGGCCCGTCCACTCCCCACACAGCGTGGGGAGGACCCCATCCCAGCCAGGGCCCCCCAGCTCCGCCATCAGGAATGACGGTGTCGGTGTTCCTGAGGGGCTGGAGAGAGAAGAGGGGCGTCAGCTTCCTGCCCTGCCTTCCGAGCGCCACAGGGCGCTGCTGAGACTGCCCGTTTCTCGGGCTGGGGACGGCCCCCCAGAGTAGGTGCCGTGGCAGGGGGGCTCCGGCCAGCGCGAGGGCGGGCAGCTGGCGAGATGTCAGCGATCCGGGGCTCGCGCCTGCGCCCCAGCTCAGGACGTGCCGCGTGGGGTGCGCTCGCGGAGCAGGGAGCTGGCAGCTTTGCGAGAGGACCTGCTGCTGCCACCCCAGTCCTGCTTCCTGCCGAGGCGCCTCAGGCGCCCGCTTAAAGCCGCCCCACCAGGGGGTGCTGGGGCTCCACAGGAGAGGCAGGCCCAGGCCACGTCTCGGCCCCAGGGCCCCTCGGTGTCCCCGGTTCCTGACCACATGGACTCCGGTCTTACGTCAGAAAACATCTCAAGCCCCAAACCTGCCTGAATGAACCAAGACACGTGGGCGTGCGGGAGGGGCCGGGCGACCGCCCTTGGCAGATGCCGTCTCCTCTGCTGCATCTGTCTGCTCATAAAGTAAACTCTCCCCGCAATATGGAAACAGCCAGCGAGGCCCTGCCCCGAGCGGAGGCGCTCTGCCCGCCCTCCGCCCGCCCTCTGCCCGGCTTTTCTTGCGACTTAAACATCAGCTGCAGTTTCAACACAAAGTGATGTGTCCCCCTGCGGACAGTGCTGCCCAGGGCCATTCCCACGCCGGCCTCGCCCCCCGCCCCCGCGCCCCCCTCTGGCTTGGCGCCTGCTGGGGTTTAACTGACCCTGACTGCGGGGAGCAGGGAGCCCTTTGGGGGCGTGTTGGAAAGTTCGCATCATCAGGGGTCAGAGCCGCCATTCAAAGAGAAAATTGAAAACGTGACGCCGCCCCGGCCCCGGAATGGCCCCGCAAAGGGGCTCCTTGGGGTCTCTGCCAGGCCAGGCCCTCGGCCGTCTGCACCCCGCTCTGGGCCTCTGCTCCTCACACCTCATGTCCTCCCACCGAGGGGACGGGTGCTGCGGACCGGCCTTCTGCAGCGGGCGCCGGGGAGGCCCTTCGCGCCCGTTCCTCCCGCCGGTGCCGGAGGCCGAGGCCCAGGCCCCTCACGCGCCGAGCGGGCAGCTGGCCGGCGGTCCGCAGTGCTGTCGCCCCTCCGGCTGGCCTGCCGTCTGGGCGCGGGATTTCCCCAAGGCCACAGGTCTGCTTCTGGGACTTGACCTCGCAAACCATGGGGACCCAGACAGGAGCATCTGGGACCCCAAGTGGAGCAAACGCCTCACCCCACCTCAAGGTTCTGATTGAGCATATGTGCGTACACGGGCAGACTACGCGCGCGCAGACACACACACGCAGACACACACGTGCAGACACATACACGCGCGCAGACACAAACGCGCGCAGACTCACAAACGCGCAGACCCACAAACACGCAGACTCACAAACGTGCAGACCCACAAACACGCAGACACACACGTGCAGACACAAACGCGCGCAGACTCACAAACGCGCAGACCCACAAACACACAGACACAAAGTGCGCCGAAGAGCAAGCGGGACTCACGCGTCCCCAGACCAGGTCCCTTTCAGGAGTCTGGCAGCTCCGCAGCACGGGTCCCGCGGGCCTCACCTGTCACCCGCCCCTTCCCCCACCTCCCTGGGGACAGGTGTGCCCTCCGGGCAGGTGGGCTGGGCCGCGCGGGAGCCAGAGGCAGCGAGCAGGTCCGGAGCAGGAGAGGAAAAGGCCGGGGAGCAGGAGGGAGGCCGCCGCCCAGGCTCCGCCAGCCCCACCCTGGGCCAGACTGGGGGACGGTCCGCTGGTCACGTGGCCCGGGGCAGGCCCGGTGACCCTCGCCCTTGCCCTTGGCTCCTTCCTGCAGCCGCGGGGATCCCTGCCCCATGGAAACCTGCCGCGCCCGCCCGCGGGGGAGGAAGTGCCGGTGAAGTCCCCTCCACAAATGGGAGCAGCTGTGGGCCCTGCCCTGAGGCCAGGGGCAAATGGGGGTGTGGGCCAGACGGGTGCAGAGCCCCGGGGCACGTTTGTCCCCTCGTGTCTGGGGCGGGACCCGGCCGCCGCGGGGCCTCAGCCCGGGCTGCCGCCGCGGTCACGGCGGGGCGGGCAGCGGCTCTCCGGGCCGAGGGCCTCCGCGCCCCGTCACCGGACTCCGCTCCTGCTGCGGAAGGACGGGGCCCACGGCCCCTCACGCTCCTCGGCGCGCTTCTCCGGGCCGACGGGGGGGCTCTGGCCCTCACCCCACCGCTAAGGGCCCCTGATGGGCCAGGGTCCCCGTTCTCGCTGGCCCCGCCCCGCCCACGAGGACGTGCGTCACTCTGCAAGCCCCGCCTCCGCCGGCGCAGCCCCACCGCGGGGCCCGGGTCCCCAGCCTGGGGCGCACCGGGAGGGAGGCAGGGAGACAGGCCGCGCCCTGGAGCCTTCCGGAATCCTGCCCGCCGGGCCTGCGCCACAGCGGCAGCCTCACCCCACCAGACAGGCCCGTGGGTGGCGGGACCTCGCCAGTCACACCCCCTGACACCTGCTTCTCCCCTCCAGGGAGGGGCTCGGGCCCTTCGCCCCCGCCCCCGTGGACTCGCGTCCCCGGCAAGAGCCGTCCGCGCTTGGGGTTAATGCAGAAGCTCCGCGGCCCCGTGCACGTGCGCTGCCGGCTGCGGCGCTAGGACCCCTCTGGCAGGCAGCTGGACACTGAGAGCCAAGACGCCCTGGCCGCAGCCCACCAGCCGTCGCCCGCTCACCCAGAGCCCTCCTCCGGGTCCGGCGCGGCAGCTGCCCTGGGGGCGCGGCCTGTGACTGACCAGCCAGCCAGGCTTCTCCCCCATGTTTCCGCCCGAGCCCTGGGTCAGCGCCCACGGGGCGTCTCTGCCTCTCCCCGCTGAGCGCCCCCTAGCACACAGCCTGGGGGCACTGGAGCACAGGAGGGGAGCCGAGGGCCCGGAAGTGCCACCCCGCGGCCACCAGGTGTTGAGGCATCTGGGCCACGCCCTGCGCGCTGACCCCGCGAGGCCCCAGCCCGGGCTCCTGCGCCCCTCCCCGTCCGCGGGGGCTCGTGGCCGCCCTTTGCCGTCTGGGCTCAGGGCAGGCGCCTGGCCCGCAGCTGCAGAAACGTTTCTGGGATTTCTGAAGCGGTTTTCAGAGCCCGAGCGACGCTGCCGACCACCCGCCCACACACCCGGGACCGCGGGTTCCGCTGACCCCAGGGAGGCCCGGCGGCTCCTCCTGCCCTGTCCACGGGCGCTGGCTGACCCCGCAGGGGCAGTGAGGTGCCTCCTGGCCCGCCAGGCAGAGCTGCAGTTAAGCAGGGCTTGCGAGATCTGAGGTGCAGATCTTCCAGAATGTTCTTATCTCAAAGGCCTTTGAGATAAGCTGGAATAGCCTGGAAGACTGACCCTTGCTTATCTCAATGGAAAATTCCTGCAGGGACTTCTGAGCACTGCAAATTCCTGGGCATCAGCTGGGGCCTGGCTGTGGGCCGGGCGGCGCGGGGCGCAGGGAGCAAAGTCCTGCCCGGGCAGCAGGACGGGACAGCAGCGGGGCGGGACGGCTGCCCCACTGCGCACAGCCCTGAAGGGGCAGGAAAGGAGGCTCCCCTGGCCGGACAGGACGGGCGGAGTCCAGGGACAGCGGACAGATGAGGCAGAACCTTGGGGAGGGGGAGGGGCTCTGAGCGCCAGAGTGCGTATGAGCCCTGTGGCTGGGGGCGCTGCCAGCCAGCCTGAGCCTGGCCGAGTGGCCAAAGGGGAGAGGGCTGCACCCCAAGACCCCAAGGCTAGCCCTCTTTCAGCATACCGCCCACCGGCAGGGGCTCACAGGGCTCCCCAAATCCCGATCAAACTCCCAGATCCTGGGAGGGCCGAATTCCTTGCCGACTAGTCTCAGACCCACGTCCAGGGTCCACTGGGCCTCACGCTGCGTCTACTTGGCCAAGCAAAGTGCAGGCTGGGCACACTGGACACTCACGGCCACGCGACCTGGCGGGGCACGCACATGTCTAGCGGGGGCTTTTCGGGGTGCGGGGGAAGCCAGCACTCCCCTCTGATGCCCAAATCAAGCAAAGACGAAAGAAAACGGCAGACCCACAGCTCTGGAGGACATCGAGCCCACAATCCTTAACAAACATTAGCAACTGAAATCCAACGATCAAATGGGATTTATCCCAAAATACAAAGCTGCTCAACATTCAAATGCTGTCGTCCATCGAGCGCAAAAGAAACACCACATGGTCATATCAAGAAATTCAGAGAAAAGCATTTGACAAGATCCAGCCCCAGCTCGTGACAATAGCTCAGTAAACACACTCCGCCCTTCACTGTCCAGTCCCCTGGCCGGCCCGGTCCACCCTCAGTCTCCCAGCCCTGCGTGTCCAGCTGCCCTCGGGCGTCAGCCTGAAGACCTGTCGCTGCGGAACATCGGGGCAGAGACGCTCTTTCAGGGTTCGGGTGTCTCGAGGCTTTGCCCCTCGTGACCGAGGAGACGGGCTCACAGATCAGACCCACACAGGAGTGGGGTAGAAGGGAGTGGCAGGACGCCCTCCGACAGGTAGAAGCGGCTGCAGGGTGTGTAAGCGGCGTCCAGACAATCCCTGGCCCCGTCCTAATCCTGATTAACAGCGAATAAGCCACTGCTGGAAGGTGTGAGCCCGTCCCTGAGAGAAAACTGCGCAAGTGCGATTCCTGCACTGGCTCGGGCAGCCTTGCTCCCGCCTGCCCGCCTGCGCCTCTGCAGGTGCTTCTTCCCAGCAGCTCTCTAGCCCTCTGCAGGGCAGCTCTCCCCAAGACTGCCCGCCCGCAACCCGCAGGCCTCTCGGCCGGCCTGTCCCTCTCGGGCAGCTCTTCCTGCCCGCTGTGTCCCGCGCGTGCTCTCTGCTCTTCTGCCGCTTTCTTGAATAAACCCGCCCCTTAGACACATTTGACGTCTCTGTGTCGTGGAGAAACTCGCCGCGTGAGGCGGGAAGGGGAGCTCCAGTGAAGCCCTTCCCAGAGTGAACCCAAGAACCCCGCTCTCCGCCGACTCGCAAAATTGACACCATCTGGCGCCCAGCGTGGGGCATTTCACGGCATCGGGACTGGCGCTAAAATCCCCATCACCCGTGTCTCTCCAGCGCCCTCAGACAGCGTTTGTGCTTCCTCCTAAAGGTGAGGCCGGGCTGAGAGCGGGCACAAGGAGCCCTGGGGTGGCCAGAGGTCAGACCCCAGGCGGGGGCTGCCGCAGCACAGACCCCTCCCGAGTATTTCCCACACGCGCGCGCACCCACCCTGGTCACGACCTCCTGGAACAAGCCGGGGGCCCCGTTCACGCCCGTTCTGGGGATCCGCGTCTGCCCACCGAGCGGCCCTCGGGCCCAGCAGGAGCTGCGCGGGGCAAACCCTCCCTCCGGCGACAGGCAGCGGGAGCCCGGGGGCCTCCGTAGCAAGCTGACCGCGGCCTACGGGTAGACCAGCCTGGGCGCTCTCCCCCTGAGCTCACCTTTGTCCCCGCTGTGGGGGTGCCGCGGGACCCTCCCCTCTTCGCCCCGGAGCTCACCCACAAAGGGCAGCAGAGGCTGACGGCGACAGCCGGCCTGCTGACCAGGCTCACCCAGCAGGACAAGGAGGGGGCTTCAGCAGGGCCGTGGACGGGGCTGGGGGCGCCGCGCGGGCGGGGCCGGAACACGAAGCGGCGGGGTCAGCCCAGACAGCGCAGCTCCCCGGGGCGCCCGCAGAGGCTCAAACGCAGCACACCCAACCACGCTGGCTCTTCCGGCCCGGAGTTCCTGCTTCCAGACGATCGCCCAGTGGCCCCGGCCAGGAATCGGAGACATCCTCACCGGCTCCAGCCCTCCAGCAGCCCTCCCGACGGCACCTCTAGAAGTCTCGGCAAAGCCTTTCACTTCTCTCCTCCACACCAGTGTCCAGCAGGCAGGTGCATTGCCGAGGCCCCTTCTGCTCTCCGGCTTCCGTCCGTTCCAAGGGCCTGGGAAGGGGTGAAAATGAAAGACAATGGCAGAGCTTGCTTTTCAGGAACGGCCGCACTCTCCCTAAACACCCCCTGCCCGGCCTGGACGTGCTTGTCTGTCGTCCCTGCAGCCTCGCTCCCGCCATCGCCGCCCGGCAGAGGCAGCTGGGGTCAGCGAGCCTGGGCGGGACCAGACAGGCCAGGCTCAGCCCCTGGCCAGCGCTCCCTGGCGGGGACCAGACCGGCTCATGGCGTGTCTACGTCCAGCCTCCTTTCTGTTAAGGAGAAAATATTCCCTAGTTTTCAAGTTTTGAAAATTTGTTTTCAAATTTGTGAAATTTAAAGACAAGGATAAAGAGGCTGGAGTGTGAAAAGTGAGTACATAATAAATCGCATTCCACCCCACTGTAGCTGTCGCCACCGCCACCGCCACCGCCACCTTCATCATTTAATGAGTTATTATTTCAGAAGAATTTTAGTCTCTTTAGTTTCTGCTGCTGGACTCCCTGGTCCGGCACCACGCTCCTCCCCAGGCCGGAGACCTCCCCGCCCTCATGAAACCTGGCTCCTCTTCCCCACCTCAGGGGCTGCGGCGGGCAACACCGCACATACACGGGGGTCCTGGAGCAGCCTGTCCCGGCAGGAGGCTGTCAAGGAGAACCTGGCCTTTTATTTAGTGAGAGTTTATGTTTTTTAGAGTCAGTTTCTCAGGGTAAGAGGATAAGGAGAAAATAATTAGGAGGAAGGAATGTATGTTTATCCAAACTTTTGGGGAGCGGAGTCTGCGAACCCACGTTAACCTTATAG
The DNA here is from genome assembly GCA_004024925.1 of Scalopus aquaticus. Lineage (NCBI taxonomy): Eukaryota > Metazoa > Chordata > Mammalia > Eulipotyphla > Talpidae > Scalopus > Scalopus aquaticus. The sequence continues at coordinate 28,774 of PVIJ01011281.1, read as the reverse complement.
CCAGTTTCACGGCACAGCCTGACGTTTGCTGCCTGGGCCTCACTCCGGCACCGCTCTTGCTAACAGGGCTTCCGCTGCGGCTCCCTGGGACCTGAGCTGTGCACCGGCTGGCTCCCAGGAGCCCCTGTCTGGCCTCCCAACATCCTCACGTCCCGGGAGGCCTAAGCATCCTGCTCTCGTCTAACCGAGGAGGCGCCTCTGCAGTGTCCACGGTTGACTGGTTGACTTGGCTTAATGAACTCGGCACTGAGAAGGCTGAACGGCACGGCCAGAGTGCGGACTTCGGGGCCTTTGGACTCTAGCAGACCCAGGGCGTGGCGCACTCCCAGTCTCCCTAGCCGCGGCCTCGAGCACCCACCTTGCCCGTCTTGGTTTGGCCAACTACCCCCAAGCGCCCTCCTCCAGGCCTCTCCAGGGGTGAGGCTCTCTGATCCCAAGTTCCCCAAGCCCACCCCACCCAGGACAGCGGAGCGCTGCTGCCCTCCCCGGCCCTACGGCAGCAGCAGCGCCCTTGGGAAGCGGGCGATGAAGGCCAGGGAGCTGCCTCGCCCTCGTGGAAGCCGGTCCGCCGGGCAGTGCGTGGGCCGGGGCCAGGCAGCCCGGGCGGTGTCTCGGCCGCACCACCAGCGCATTTGCTTGTCACTGGGTCTCGGTTCTTCTGGCCAAGTCCTCGGAGGGCACCGCAGCGCCCTCCTTCGGAGACCCCGACCCTTAAGGCCAGGGCGCCAGCTCTCCCCGCCCTGTCCTCGCGGGCAGGGCCTGTGTCCTGTAACTTTCTTCTGTTTCACAAGGTGCCTGGACAGGAGCTGACACACTCCAGCTGCTTGTGTTGACTTAAGGGGCCCGGGGGGCCTCCACGGGCCCCGACTCAGTCTCCACGCCATCGCCTGCCGCCTGAGTGCGCTCGCCCGCCGGGGAGCTCCCCACAGGGCGCGGCAGACCCCTCCTGTCTCCCCGCTGCTCCCCTCAGCAGCGGATTTCAGTGGATCTGCCTGTTCTGCTCCCCGCTCTGTCTCTGGGGAGTCCGCTCAACCCCCCCCCACTTCTGGCCTGCACTCCCCTCTTCTATGCAAAAAAAAAAAATAATAATTAAATAAATAAGCACTTTCCACTTAAATAAATAAATAAAGATGAAGGAACACGAGAAGGCGTTGCTGCGCGCTTGCCGGCCATCCGCGCTCCCGTGAGTCACGCCAACCCCGCAGGTGCTGACGTCCTCGGGCGCGAGAAAACGGAGGCTCCGGAAGATCAGCGCCTTCGCGGAAGTGACGGCCGCTGAGTGAGGACTCTCCTCCGGACCACAGAGAGGCCTGTCCCCTGCGCGCGAGGAGCGTCCGCAGGGAGCCCGTCGCGCGCAGGGGCGCGTTCGCTGCTGCTGGCCGGACGCCTCCTTCCCGGGACGCTGCGCCCTGCCTTGCCACCCCCGGGGGAAGTGGGCGCAGGACCCAGCAGCGTCCCCGCCTCGCTCACTCGTCGGCTCCGGGCCGGAGCTGCTCCCAGAACCTGCTGCCGAGGGGGGCAGCTGCTTTCTGCAGAGCAAACCGGGGCGCGCGTGGGGCGCACGGCCTCCGCCTCACCGGGCTGCGGCCCCAGGGCTGAGCAGGCCGAGGCAGTGACTCATTCTCTAGCAGGGGCTTGTGCTGACGCGGACGCGGTGACTCACCGCGGGCCCAGCCCCAAGGGCCCTGGTGGAAAACCCAGGCGCAGCGCGGGTGGGGGAGGGGAGCGGTGCGGGGTCAGGAACCTCTGAGACCCCGCCCCTGCCGCTGAGGACTGTCGGGCCCAGGCTGCCGCGTCCTTCCCTCTGCCTCTTCCCAGGCTCCGCGGTGCCCACGGGGACAGGCTCCGGAGTGGGCCACGCGCCCCCCAGGCCGGGGCTCCCTGCAGGGGCCTGGGCAGTGAGAGCAGCAGAGGGCACAGGCGGGGCAAGGGGGCGGCGGAGACGGCTCCCGGGAGGCTCGGTGACATTCGGAGGCCCAGGGAGATGGGTCGGGAAACCCATCTCCCTGGGGTCTCATCCGCCGGGTGACACCCCCAGCAAGACGGCATTGGGGCCTTCGGGAGAGGCCGGAGCCCCGAGATGGCGTTGCTGCCCTGGAGGGGAGCCCGCGGGACACCCCAGGGAAGATGCTCACTGAAACCAGAAGGGGGCGCTCCAGACACGGACCTGCCAGCCCGACGCTGGGACGCCCCGGCCTCAAGAGCCGCGCGAAGAGTCCAGCTGTGAGCCTGTGGGTGCTGATGTTCCGCCCGCCCAGGCGGGGACAGCCACGGGGACCCAGGGGGCGCACTCAGGGGCTGGGGGGTGCGGGAGGGGGCCAGACCCGGCAGGGGCGCTGCACGCCCAGCACCGCCGGGCTCACGATGCGCAGGGACGTTTTCCTTACACTGAAACTGTCGCTGGGCGCTGAGACCCCTGCGCCCGAGGCCCGGAGTGCTGGACACTGACGCCACCAGTGACCCAGGGTCAAGGCGACCGGGGGCTGACGACAAGTTCTGGGGCTGCCGACGGCTGTCCGAGGGGTGTCCTGTCCGGCCCGCTGTGCAGGCCCCCGAGGAAGGGCGGAGCCGCCCCTGCGCTCAGCCCAGCGGCCACGGGAGGACGGGCTCTCGGGCGCGCTGAAAGCTGGGAGCGCGCCCGGGTTTGGCACCACCCGCGGCAGGGCCCGCCCGCGCCCCCGAGGGGCCTGGAGCCAGTGCAGCACACACACACTCCAGCACACACACACACTCACTCTGCACACTCAGTCCAACACACACACTCACTCCAGCACACACACACACTCTGCACACACTCACTAGCACATACTCGGCACACACTGAACACACACTCACTGCACACACACTCTAGACACACTCCAGCACACACTCCAGTACACACACACACTCCGCACACACTCACTCCAGCACACACTCCGACATACACTCACTCCGCACACACTCAGTCCAGCACACACCGGCGTACCCACGGATGTAGCCTGCGGGTCTCCCTTGCCGTCCTCTCCCTGGGCCAGGCCTATCTCTGTCCCTTATCTGGGCTCGCTCTGCAGAGCCTCCGGGGAGCAGCCCCGTCCCCAAGGCCGCAGGCTCCTGTCCTATCAGGCGGGCTGGGCACAGACCTTGAGCGTCCCCTGGGAGGACACGGAGGGACGTGGGGAGAAAAGTTACTCTTCCCTCTCCCCTCCGCGTTCTCCGCTGAGCCCCGAGGATCAGAGACGGCCTAGAGCAAAGCCACAGAGGAGCCCCTGCCGCGTGGACTGCTGGACACAGGGCCGCGGGAGGGGCAGTGGGCGCTGCTGAAGGCCGCTGAGGGACAGAGGGAGGCCAGGCAGGTGGCGGAGGCGGGCCGGGGCAGGAAAGGCTCCTGAGCAGGTGAGGCCATTCCCAGACCCGAGGGCGCGGCTCCCTGGGGCACCTCTTCTCAGAAGGAGGGTCCAGGCCTCCTGCCCTCCTGCCGGCCCCTCCTCCCCCAGGCCTCTGCACCTGCTGCTTCTCAGGAGGCTGCTTCTCAGCACAGGGTTAGCCCTGGGGGGCAGTCAAACCACAGGGAGTCTGTGGGAGGCACCTGGAAAGGTGTTGGGGGAAGGACGGCCTGAAGATCACCACAAACTCAGGGCTTAGGGCCCGCCCCCAGCCCAGGCCAAAGAGACCCGAGGCAGGCACGCAAACCCGGTAATATCAGCACCAGGAAGGGGAGTGCGAGACTGAGGGGGAGTCAACAGCCAGACGGGGGCTATTCCCAGACCTGTGTGCCTTGGGGGGCTTGGCTTTTCGCCACCTTCAACGTGCTTTTGGGGTCCCAGCCCACCGGAGCTTATAGGACGCATTCACCAGCTCATCTCTCTTTCTCCCCTTCTTGTAAACGAACCCTTTGTTACCCTCGCGTGCGCCTGCAGTTGGGTCTCATTTTAAGTTCCTTTCAAGCACGCGGGTGAGGACCCAGACTCAGGCCCTCCCGTTCCACACTGGGGTCACCCTGGAAGAAAGGCAAGACTGAGGCCACGGCTCCTGCCTGCTGCCGCGCCCCATTTCTCCCCGCAGGGATACATGAGAGCCACCCCAATACTGCTCCTTCCAGCGCTTCCCGAAGAGCCCTGCTGAGCACAGCCCTGTGACCTTGGCTTTACTCTGTGACCCCAGAGGCAGGGGCCTCGTGTCCCCCACCCCTGCGCTGCACACAGTAGGCGCACACAGTAGGCGCGCCACAGTGCATTTCAGGTGCTGGGTGCCACCAGCACTTCAAGTCCCAATCATTTGATAAGGTCACAGGCAAGCACCACCCTTGCTGGCAGGAAGGCTGGGGAGGCGAATAGATCTGGTGTTGATAAGGTTGCTGTGGGAACCGGGCCAGAAGCCTGATCTCCTCCACCAGGAATGCAAATGCACAAGTGGCCTGGACACATTCTGTGTCAAAGGTCAACGCCCAAGGCCAGCCCTCCCGGCACCAACTGCCCCAAACCGAGGCCCCAGTGCTGAAAAGCCAGGAAAACAGCCATCCAAGGGTGTCCCAACCCTTCTTCCTGCGGACCCTTCCTGGCTGCAGCTGCTCGGCAGGTGGTTTCAATAAACCCCCGTCCTGCTGGCAGCTGCCTCTGGTGAGCGCTCTCACCCGCCTGCGCCGCGCCCCACTCCTCTCCCCACGACACTTCCCAGGGGACACGCCACAGGGGCCCGTGGCCCTCCCTGGCACTGTGGTGGCCCCGGTGCAAGAGGGGGGTCCTCAGGAAGGGGGAGTGTCCCAGGACCCCACCCCCACCTCAGGCCGGAGAGCCGAGGCCCCTAGGACTACTACGAACCCCACAGTGCCGTCATCACCGGAGGAAGGATGCTGAGGCCTGAGGGAGGAGTTACGGAGGGGCTTGGGGACTTACAAACCAGACCTGGGGGGTTGGAGGGGCTTTTGGTCTGTGGTATGGATTGGCCAGAGTTTTCCCTGAGTAGGCGAGAAGAGTCCAGCTCAGCGGAACTGGTAGGGGTTTTCACCAATTTATTTTTTTATCTTTTCTTTTCCCTTTTTGTAAATAAATCTTTTTATTAACTTTATTGTGTGTTCCTGCATTTGAGCTTTTAAGTCTCTTCCAAGCGCACGGTGAGAACCCAGACAGGCACCCACGGGGTTACCCTGTGACACTGGCACTCTCCCGAGCCAGCCGGCCCTCAGGTGGAGAGAGCGGCTTGTCCGTCACTCAGGCGGGCTCAGCGGGGTCTCCCGAAGGGCCCGCACAGCGTGGGCAGAGGGCAGGGAAGCGGAAGGGCCCGGCCCATGAGCCCCAGGCACGCATCGGCTCCGCCAGCGCCCCCAGCAGGCGTGGCGGCCACGCAGGAGCGAGCGGTCGTCCGTCCGGAGCCGGCCTTCGGCCCTGCCCGTGCCCACGTTCCTGCGTGAGGGAAATACCCCCTCGGAGGAGAGCCAGGCGGCCTGTCCCGCGGGATGGATTCTGTGAGCCGCTTGCAGCAAAGTGACGACTGTTCTTTGCAGCCTTGGAGACGCGGCTGTGACGACTTCACGTGAGCCGCACACAGGTGAGTCGGCTGCAAACCATTTTTCGGTGATGTCCCTAAAACAGCCGCTGCGGGCTTGGGGGCCTCCTGCAGCCCAGAAGCTGAGCCCCTGCCGCCGACAGGCGGGCGGCCACCTGGTCCCCAGGATGCTTTCAGTGGTCAGTGCTGTCCTCTTGCAGAGAAGCTTCCAGTGGTTTTCTCAGGGGACGTCTCCAGAACTCCAGTCAGTGGGACAGAAGCCTGGCGAGTGTTTGGGCTGTTTAGAAACTGGCGAATCAAGGACAGGCCTGGCGGCACTCTGGGGCGCTCTCCTCTCACCAGGAGAAGACGGGGCCACGTGCTGGGGCCCCCTGGGGCTGGGCTGGGGCCAGTGTGAGGAGGCTGTCAGCTCCCCCAGGCCAGGCGGCCCTCCCAGGCGATCCGAGAAAGCAGCACTGGGCACACCCTGCAGCCTGGCAGATGTGCTCTGTCCCGGCCAGGAGCTCCCCCAGCTAAGCCGCCCGGGCTACCCCATGGGCAGCAGCAGCCTCCCTCAGCTGCCCAGAGCCCCAGTTCTGCCCTCGAGGCCAGAGGCTCAAGGACAGGACAGAGGGGCTCACGGTCAGAGGCCCTGGGGAGAGTGTGGGCGCCTGGCCCTCCTTGTTCTCGGGGCGCCTGGCCCAGAGTTCTGGCTGGTCACTAGGCAGTCGGTCAGGGGCCTCTCCCTGAGGGCAGGAGAGCTGCTGTGAGGAGCCCGCCGGGGAACCAGCATCTGCTGAGAACAGCAGGCATCGTGATGGCCGGGTCAGCACCATCAGCCAAGGACCCTCCCTGAAAAGATGAGCAGAAAATTAGGTAAGAACAGAGAATACAGGGGCCTCCCTGGGGGCGCAGGGGTCAGTCTCAGCACTATGAAGCTGCCCGCAGCCCCTGCGGCACGAGTTCGATCCCCGGCCAGGGAGCCTCCCCCAGGGCACAGCAGACCCCTCCTGCCTCCCCGCTGCTCCCCTCAGCAGTGTGTTTCAGTGGATCCACCTGTTCTGCTCCCCACTGGCTCTGGGGAGCCCTCTCACCACCCCCACCTCTGGCCTACACCCCAGTTCTTACATGCATAAATAAATCTTTTTTTTTTTATACATACAAGCTGGGGTACAGGCCAGAGGTGTGGGGCGGTGAGAGGGTTCACCAGAGACAGAGCGGGGAGCAGAACAGGCAGATCAGAAACACACTGCTGAGGGGAGCAGCAGGAGAGGCAGGAGAGGTCTGCTGCGCCATGTGGGATTCTCCCTGGCTGGGCGTCGAACTTGCGTTGCCGCTGCCGACAGCTCCACAGCGCGGCGCCCAACCGCTGCGCCACCGGGGACACCCTGCATAAATAAATCTTAGAAAAAAAAAGAGAACACAGAACACAGAGTGTGCTCTGACCAGCGGGCACTCTGGCCCAGGCCGTGCCCCTGGTCACCCCGCCCCCCCCATAATGCACCCCCAGGCATGTTCACTCCCTCGCTGGCCCCACCTTCGCACTTGACTCTAATAAACCCAAGACCCCCTTTGGATGGAGACGGCACATTGCTGCCCAGTAGCCCCTGGAGGCTGGTCACTGAGCAACCTGTCCCTGTTCTACCCCCCCAACGGCCTGGGCTCTGCCAGGGGACAGAGGGCAGGAAAACGGGCACAGAGCACCCGCCTGGGGCTGGGCATATCACCTCCCCTCTTCATGTCCTGCTGTTACCTGTGGTCTTTAGTCCATTACAGGGCGTGGAGAGGGGCACCCCAGAACCCCCAAACCTGCCTGCTCGTAATAGGTCTGCCATCTGCCACATCAAGACAAAACCTGCTCTAGCGCGTAAGGCCTTCAGTGGGAGGAACTTTATTTTTTTTTAATTTTTTTAAAGATTTATTTATTTATGCATACAAACTGGGGTACAGGCCAGAGGCACAATGGGGAGGAACTTTAATACATCAGTGTGCTGTACCAGGAAAGAGCTAACAAGCAGAAAAGGCTTGGCAGTGAGAAGCTGGCTACCAGAGCAACTGGCAAGCCACCTTCGGCCTGGCTAACGCTTAGTCTCCACCCCAAAGAGCCCAGACTGAGTTACTGCTCAGAGCCTGTGAGGAGGAGACGGGTTCTCTTCCGTACGCAGACCTATCAAGATTCATTGGTCTCTTCCAGGATTTACTGTCCTAAGCAAGGTCCCCATTGTAAACCCTAATTGGCATGTGTTTGGCTTAGTTTATCTTCCAAGTCTCTGGCACCTGGATGGAAGGAGGCTCTTGCAAGAAAGGACCGTAAGTGCCCTTCTCAAGGCCAAATCCCTCCCCTTTTCAGAGACAGCCCCTTCTTTGATCAACTATGTATAAAAACTCTGGTTTCCTTTGCTCGGGGCCCAGGTTCTTTTGGAGATGACTCCGCCTGGGACCGCGGGCGTGGCACACCTGCGTTCACTGCGTTCCTGAGTACGCTTGGCTTTCTCGTGCGGTTCCCCAACAGTGCGATGCAGAAAGGGGGAAGAATAGTTTCCAAATCCAGCACCCAAAGTCACCAGTCCCCTCGTAGGTAAATGTCCAGCCAAACAGGAGTGGCCCGAAGCAGGGCCCGAGAGCCCGCCCAGTCTAGAGCACCTCTGGCGGGACCCACAGAAAAGGGTCAGAAACAGCCAGACAAGTCTGGGAGAAAAAGAGCAAAATCAAAATCATGTTCAAAGCTGCTACTGTCGCCTCCCTACAGGGCCCGCCCCCGTGTCTGTCTCACCCCGCCCACCCGCTCGTCAGCATCTCTGCTCCCCGCGCCTCCCGGGCCTCTGGCCCCCACCCTCTTCCCTCCTGCCCCGTCTCCTCCCCAGCTTCCCCTCCCTCCTCAGCTCCAATCTCTCTTGGCTGGGGCAGGGAACCTGGAACCCCCCTTACCCCGTTGCATTTCCACAGGAGAGCTGCACGCCGTGGGTATCGGAGCCCCACACCCAAAGGCGGGGAAAGTAGATGCAACGATGCGCCGCCCAGGCTCTCGCAGACCCCGCCCGATGTGCGCAACGCCAGCACCCTTCCCACATCTGTTCTCTGGCCTCCACATCTGGGAGGACGGGGTAAGTCAGGGGCCAGGCAGCCCAGCGGCAGAGGTGACCCCCAAGCCAACCGCGAGTCTAACAGGGCGCTGAGGGCCGGCTCACTCTTCTCCCACCTGTTTGTGTGTTCACCGACTTAGCTATCCCTATCGTCATTTTCCTTTTTTTTTTTTGATTTAGTAAAATTGCATTGATTTACCTTTGATTTACACATCTATATAAATTTGGGGGATACATCATCGCCCTTAGGTGTGTGTAAGCTTCAGCTCTGCCACCACCAACTGTCTAGAGCCCTTGCCAGTAACAGGGGGCTCCTGCTCTCCCCCCCAACCTCCAGTATTACCTCCTGTAATCACTGTATTTCTCACAGCCTGTGAGTTATTTTTGTGGTGACTTGTTAGTTTATTTGATTTGCTTATTTTTGTTCACATATGCGAGAAACCAGTCAATAGTTGTCTTTTTCTTTCTGACTTGTTTCACTTAGCATAATTGTTCAAGATCTATCCATCTTGTCCCCCAAATCACATTTTCATCCTTTTAATAGCTGAGTAGCATTCCATTGAGCATATACACCAAAGCTTCTTTATCCAGTCACCCTTTTTTATTCCAATCATCTCTTGAGAGACATTTAGGTTGTTTCTGTGACCTTGCTATTGTGAGTAGTGCTGCTATGAACATGGAGGTACATAAGTCTGTCCAAATTAGTGTTTTCATAACCTTTGGAAAAATACCTGGGGGATGTATTGCTCGGTCATATGGTATTCCCATTGTTAGTAAATATTCTTTCATTGAAGTATAATTTACACATAATAAGATGCACACACTTTAATTATGCATGCACATGCAGATACATTTTAACAATTATGAGTGTGCACATAATAATGTATGGTGACCAGATGGTTCCGGTTTTCCTGAAAGTCTGCATCTTAGGAAGCCCCTTATTCCTTGGTCACCTGGATGGTCACCATACATAGCAGCCACCTCACTGAAGACAGAACATTTCCATCACCCCCAAAAGTTTCCTTGTGCTGTTTTGCAGTGATCCTCCCACCCTTGTGTTAGGGGCTTATTTGATTTTAGTGTTGAGTAGCATTATATCAAGCTGCACTTTGTTACTGCTGGTGAACATCAGGTTGTTTATGGCTTGGTGCTATGATGAATGAAACGTCCAGAAAGTTTTGGCACTTGTCATTTTGTGGATATGTTGCCCTTTCTTTAGGGTAAATGCCAAGTTGTCCATGCCTGGATCACAAGGTAGGTTATATTTCCAAGAAACTCCCAAACAGTGATTCCAAAAGGGCTGTACAATTTTATACTCCCTCCAAAATGGTGAATCCTCACCACAGCTGGTCTTGTCCAACTTTTCAATTGTAGACATTCCAGTGGGTGTAAAGAAATAGTTTCTTGTGGTTTTATTTTCATAATCTCAATAAGAAGAAGGCTGAGCCCCTTTCCACATGCTTTTAGATCACATGTTTATCTTATATGAAATGTCTTTTATGTCTTCAAGTCTTCTGTCCATTATTTAAATGACTTTTTATTTTTCTTATTGGTTTCCATGAAGTCATTATATAGTCTGAATAAATAGGGCTTGTTCACATCTATGTATTGTGGATTTTTTCCCAGTTTGTGACTGGTGTTTCATTCCCATAATGAGTTTTTAATTAAGTAGACATTTTTCAGTTTTGATGTTATCCAATTTGTCCATTTTGTATTTGAGAGGTAGTGTTTTTTTTATTATCTAACTAGCCTTTGCCTATCCCCAAGATCTCATATTACCCCATGTTTTCATCTAGAGAGTTTACAGTTTTAGCTTTAAACTCTAAAATTTTTAGCTCTAAAATCTATTGTGATTTAAGTGTGGTGTATGGTGTGAGGTAAGGGTCAAACATTATTTTCTCCAAAGATATGCAGTTGACCCAGCTATATTTATTAAAAAGACTTTTGTTTCTCCATTGAGTTACCTTGGTGCCTTTGTCAAAGGTCAGTTGGCCACGGTCGAAGTCTGAAATCCTGCAATCTGTTTTTGTTTTTTTAATCCCATGTACACCTGTTCCCAGTACACATAGGGTAATTTTACCCAGTTCACTGATCCTTTCTGTTGCACTTTCCAATCTGTTATTAATAATATTCAATGAATTTAAGTGCAAATATTGTATTTTTCAGTTCTACAATTTTCATTTGGTTCATGTTTAGAGTTTCCAAATCTTCCTGGAAGCTTCCTTATCTTTTCATCCATTGTCTCTATATTCCTGATTGTTATGCCACTTGTCTGCTAATTTCAAGAGCTAAGTCATCTGCGACTCTTGACTCTGAGCCTCATTTTCTTTTGATGTCTAGTAATTCTTTAGTGGATACTGGACAGGGTAGGCAATCCATTTCAGAGACCCTGGATTTTATCATTTTCTTTTGAAGCTGTTGAATTTGGTCCCAACAGGATGCTTAGTCACACTGACCCTGCACACCACAGCCTTTGCTGAGACTTGGGTCTAGGCTTGTTACAGAGTGTCTGTTTGGATTTTTCTGTCACAGTGGGCCTTTTTCTGTCCTGGGAAAAGGTCCCGCTATAAAGGCATAGTCCTTGTGGGATTTCAGTGAAAGGCTCGAGGTATACCAAGCCCTCTGATGGTAGGAGCCGACTGCTGACTGTCTCCCAGCTCTGGGCAGCTGCTGGCACTTCCGCTTAATCACCCAGGCCTCTGGCTCTTGCTTTCTGTGGGTTTCTTGGAGCCAACCCCCCCCCCCCCCCGCCACATGCACGTTTCAGGACTGGAGAAGTTACCATGCAGACCCTGAGCCTTGACCCTCTACACAGCCTCCATTTTGGGGGACCCCCTCACCAAGTTTCAGGTGCTCATATAGCCCCAGAGCTGGGATTCTAAGTCCCCAGCCCGGGAGGTGCTGACACCGGTTCCCAGCGCCCTTTGGAGACTGGGGATGTGCTCTGGGAAGCAGATGTCGTAGTCTCGCTTCCCTTACTTCACGGCTCGTGTCCACACCATCCGTGTCTGCTCTGGATGACCTGCCAGGGCCTGCACGTGGCTGCTTTTTATATTTTGTTTGACATTTATGATTGTTATTGGCAGGAAAGCCAGCCTGATATGCTTTACCTCCGTGGCTGGAAGTTCAACATCCTCTGTCATGTGTTTTTAAAACCTAATGAATTAATAGCTAATAAATCCCATCTAGTCCCGATAGGTGTGAGGGGGTCGATGGCCGTCTGTGGCCAGTGTTGATAAAATTATTTCCGTGACTGCCCTGGAGGGCGCAGAGGCAGAACCTTCTCTTTGGAGGCTCTGTGACGCCCGCCGGCCCCAGGCCTGCCTCTTGAGACCCGGCACAGGGCAGAGCGCAGCCAGCCTGCTGCCGGGGCCTCCGTTTTCTAGGGGCCCTTCCCGGAAGGTGACCAGGCTGGGGGCAGCGCATCGCTCCCCTGAAATAAGCCCTGGGGGAGATGGAGGGCCGCACAGGAGGGGAGGCACAGCAGTGGGCGGGGCGGGGCCCCAGGTGGAAACAGGGTCACGGAGGACCAGATGCAGAAGCCTGTCCGGCAGGAGAGCCACGCCCCCGGAGAGCCACGCCCCCAGGCAAGCTGATGAAGCCCAGCCTGATAGCTGGAGCTTGATAGGTGTCTGTCCTCCTCCAAGGGGCGCCTCAAGAGCAGGGGAGACCCACACACCGCCAGGAGCCCTGCCCCTCCTCCAGGCCCCTGCAGGAGCTTCCCCCACGCTCCAGGCCCCACGTGGGCGCACCCCAGCAGCTCTGGGCCCCGGCCGAGCTCCCCGCAGAGCTTCACTCGCGGACGGTGAGCTCAGGTACATTCACCCGTTCTCAGCAGCCTGAGTCAGACCTGGGGACACAGAACTTGAAGCGGGAACCCCGAGCGGTTCTCAACTGGCTGCAAGGGCGCCTCCCTGGGGGCCAAGGGGACAGCCTGCAGTGGCTGCATCTGAGCCCCTGGGCCCGCCCAGTCCCACCCCACCCACGCCCACACCCACCGGGCGGGTCTCACAAGATGACCCACTCTGTGCACCCTTCACTGGCCCCAGCTGCCAGCCTCAAGTCTCCTGCGCCGCCGGGGCAGCTCCGGCCCCAGCATCCAGGGTTCTCTGGGCGCTCCCCAAGCGCCTTGCCCCCTCCGAATCCCCTCATCACAAATCCCCAAAGCCTCCCCCCAACCACGCTCCCCACCCCTCCCTCCCAGCGTCCCTGTGCCCCGCACGCCTGCCCCCAGCATCCCCTGACCTTGTTCCCCGCCCTGCCCTCGGGGAGTCCGCGCCCCCGCCCTTGCTCCAGGCCCCACCCGGGAGTGCTGCGCGTCCCATCCTGCCCTGGGCTCCCTCCTCCCCTGCGCGAGGCCGCGCCCGCCCTCGGCCCCTGAGGCCCCGCCGCCGCTCCCCACGGGCCCCCGCCGGCGGGTCCCTGCGCCCCGCGCCCGCGTCCCCGCGTCCCCGCGTCCCGGCCGCTGACGCCATGACGCCGCGGCGGAGGGAGGGGCGGAGCGGGCCGGGGCCGGGGCGCGCGCGGCGGCAGCGGGGACACGGCCGATGGACATGGGCACCCAGGGCTCGGGGCGCAAGCGGCTCCCCAACCGGGAGCGGCTGACGGCCGAGGACGACGCGCTGAACCAGATCGCGCGCGAGGTGAGCGCCAGGCCCCGAGGCGGAGGCTGTGGCGGAGGCTGTGGCGGAGGGGCACCGCTGGCGGGGACCCTCTGTCTGTCCATCCTGGGTCTGTCCGTCAGCGCTTTGGCCTGGCAGTGGCCCGGGTGCAGCGGGGCTGGGTTCTGCGCTGCCCCTGCGGGAGAGGCCGGCCACGCGGACCCTCTCCCCGACGCGAGTCTCGCCCCGCACCGCTGCCCTCCTTTTGGGAAACGGAGCCAGGGCGCTGCCCGGGCCAGGTGGCCACGGGCGGGTGGGAGGCCAGCACCTGCTTTGTTGGGCTGCATCGTGGCGACGGTGTGGGCCTGACCCCCGAGGCCTGTGGATGGCCCCCGAGGCCCTGGTGAAATGGCCCGGCGCGCCCTGGTCCGTGACCATTTGTATGGGTGGTCACAGCGGTGCAGCTGGACTCGGGGTCCCTGACTCTGGTTCTGGGGGGGCCCGAGGCTGGCTGGGAGGTCTGTGCCCACGTTGCCCACAGAGTTTATTCCAAGATAAGGGCCGCGGGCGATGAACTTCGGGTGCGAATCACAGCAGGGAGCGCGGGGCGCCGTCTGTCCCCGTGCCGCTGCAGGGGGGACCCGACCCCAAGGCTTAGGGACTGTGGCTGCGGGAGAGGCACGGCAGGCTGGGGAGCCGTGGCTCCCTTGGGAAGGGAGCCCTTCCCTGGGCCCAGGGTGGACAAAGGGTCCTTGGTGGACACCGACTACCCTTGGACTTGGGCACCTGTGCCTGCGGACCCCAAGGACGTCTGTCCACCGCCCCGTCCGAGGGCCGGGCAGACGGAGGCCTCTCTCCAGTCGCGGTTCTCACACGGAAGAGCCTCCAGGCCGCGGAGCTGCGGTGTCCGGTTGCAGCGTCAGCTGCGGAGTCTCCTGGCGGCAGCCCCAGCGCGTGCACGTGTGCGCTCTCGTCTCGCCTTCCCGGGCAGCCTTTGCCGGTACTCGCTCTCTGCGAAAGGGCTTTGCAGGCAAAAGCCGGCTCCCCCTGAGTCTCCCCGCGGCTCCGCCTCCCTGCCCCTGCGGTGGGCTCCCCGCCTGACCCCCGTAGAAGAGGACGCTGGGCGGCCGTGGCCACCTCTGTCTCCCCAGGGCCGCCTGGAGGGGGCCACGGTGGGGGCTCCCGGGGTCCGCGCGGCGGTTACCACCAGCGCTCAGGCACGTGCCGCGCTGGGCTAAATATAGACACTTGCTGAAAGCTGCGCCTGACCCCGGCCTCCCGGCCACGTGTGTGTGTAGGACACAAATCCGCGCGTGCTCTGGGGGCTGCCTGAGCCGGCCGGCCTGTCTCCCCTCAGCAACGCGGGACAAAGGGATGAGGGGAGTAGCCCCAGCCCGCGGCCTCCCAGCTGGGTTTCGTATGTTGGAGGGGAGACCAGCTGGGGGCCCACGCGGAGCAGAACCCACTTGGAGCCTCCGCCGCCCCGGGCAGTGAGGCACAGCCCCGCCTCCGTTTCCTCGTCTTTAAAATGGGGAACGGGAAACCCGCACTGACCTCCAGGACTAGGGGAACAACCACTCGCGGCCAGCATGCAGGTGCCCCCAAAGGCCACAGCGCCCACACCTCCCCGGCAGCAGCATGGCTGGGCTTGCGGCCGGCGGCGTGGAGGGAGCAGGCGCCACGTTTAAGTCTTACTGCCCGTGGGGGTCTGTCTCCCCATTGGGAAAATCGGGGTCACTGCTCAGTGGGCAAGTACCTGTTCGCCGTTACGTTTTTGAGGGTTCTTATAAAACTTACAAAATCGTCTCAGGTTCAGGGCTTTCTTGTTGACGGGCAGCTCTGTGCGCTCCCCCAGCCCTGTCCAGGGGCCGGGCCTCAGGGTGGACCGACTGGGCTCGGCCCTCAGGCGTCAGGAAGGGGTCTGACCTGCAGACCCCTAAGGGATAGAAGACAGGAGGAGGCTGGCGTAAAAAGGGCGGGGGCGCTGCACCCGAGTTCTTGAAAACGAGGGGATCACAGTTTCCCCAGGAACGCAATCAGGCAGCTTCCTGGAGGAAATGGCACTTGGCTGTTCTTGAAGTGACGACCTTGCTGCAGACTGGCCAGCAGCACGTGGGACTCGCCTCCCGGCCCTGCCCGCTGCAGCACCTCTGCCGCGGCCCCTCCCGGCCCCTCCGCAGAGCTGGAGGCTTCTCCCTGGCTGGGGGGCCAAGGGCCCACACCTGCTTCTGGGGCTGGGGGAGGGGCCCACCTGTGACCAGTCAGGAGGGGGCGAGGGGGCGGGCTGGCTGCAAACACTCGGGGAGGTGTGAGGGGCTGGATGAAAACGGGGCTCGCTGGAGAGAGCGGCCAGGCAGGCGGCTGGGCCAGGCCTCAAAGAGCGTGCGCTCCGCAGGCCGGCAGAGGGTTCCAGAGGTGCTGGGCGGGGGGGCGGGGCGGGGCGCCTCTGCGGCAGCCTGAGGGCGGGGCGCGCCTCCCAGGCCTTGTGCAAGCAGCGCAGGGACACGTGACCTGGGGGGCTTGGGGGCTTCCCTGGCCGCGCGCCCGCGTCTCAGTCTTGCGCGAGGACCCCCGAGAGGTGGGCAGGAAGGCCCAGCGGCCAGCGGGGCTCCAGGCAGGTGCGTTCGGAAGCAGAGGCCCTGCGTGCGCTGGCCCCTGCGCGGGCTCTGGCCCCACCCAGGTGCGGCTCCCGCAGCCGCGCGCCTGTCCCGGCCCAGGGCCGCGTGTGCGCCTGTGGAGACGGGACTTGGGGTCCCCACCGTGACCAGACGCTGACCCCGCCTCTGCGGCCCACGGTGGTCCGCGGTGGGGCTCCCGTCCTCACTCACAGCACACTGGCCCCCTTTCCGTGGCTCCCCAACTTTCCTCTCCAAGATGGCCCCCCTGGGGTGCTCTCCCTCCTGTGATTCCCCGGGGGGCAGGGGCGCCCTCCTGATGCCCCTGTCGGCTGGCGTGGGCCTCCCCACTGCTGCTGGCTGTTCGGGGCTCTGGGCGCCTTGGCTGAAGATGCCCACGGCCGCAGAGGAGCTGCTTTGTGGAGAAGGGGACACGACACATACCCCTGGGGCGCCCACAGCTGTCCACCAGGGGAAGCCGGACACCCCACTCCGTGTGGAGCCCACTCGGGCACTGGAGGCCCGGCCCTCCTGCTGCCCTCTGCGGCCTGCTCGCTGGCGTCCACGTCCCTGCCCGGGCACCCCACGCAGGACAGCAGCGTTCTGGGTCCCGGTCCTCACCCCTCACTCTGCGGTCTCCCCCGGCCGTCCCCGGGGCCCTCCCCGGTCAGCCTGTCTTGAGGGACCCAGGCTCCATTGCTCCTCAAGCCTCAGGCGCAGGCTGGGAAGGGAGCGCCCCCGCTCTGGCCCGGGCTGCAGCCTCCAGGCCGTGCTGTCCCGGCGAGGCGGCCTTGGGCCCTGGAAGGGACGCTGGGCGGGCGCGTCCATCCTTCCAGCCCTGGGCTGCCCTGCGGACGCCCCCAGGCCTTTGTTCCCGAGTGGGCTTTGCTGAGACAATGGGCCGCGGCTGGACGTGCCGGGTGGCCGGGGCTGTGTCCAGGCAGCGCCACGCCCGGTCCTTCAGGGAGTGGGCAGAGGTGGGGGCGCCCATCCCCCCCGGTGCTCAGACAGGACGGGGTCCGCTGGGCGTCGGCCCCCCCAGCCCACGGTGAGCCAGCCCCTTCCTCGCGGGGCCCCGTAGCAGACCCTCGCAGGGCCCGGTGGCGGCCAGCGTGACGGGCAGGGGGCCTGGCCGCGTCTTGTGCCCGCGTCCTGGGCCCTCGGGCTGCGAGTGCTGCGGTGACCTTGGGCCGTCCCCACGACTGGTCGGACACGGGAGCGGCTCAGCTGTGGACGGCGGGTGTCTGGGGCGGCCCCGCCGCAGCTGTTTCTGTCGAGGGCAACTGTCCCCTCCTGCCCCGGCCCTTGTGGGGAGGCCCCGGCGGTGCTGGCCCGTGGGGAACTTGGAGAGAGGGGGTGGCGGAGGAGGGGCCTGGACCCCAGGGAGCCTGGTCAGGGTGCGGGAGCCGAGAGGGGCGGCTGGGAGCCGGGTTGCTCTGCGGCCAGGCGGGCCGGACTCGGCGCGTCCCCTGCACAGGGAGGGCGGCTCCGAGGCCTTGCCCGAGGTCATCTAGTGACTGGACTGGTCATCCTGTGTCTCCTGGGTCCGGGTCCAGGCGGCGTCCATGGCCCTGCCCGCTGCTGGGCCTCCAGGGCTGCTGCCCGGCTGACTGACCGCCGGCCAGCCCAATCCACGCCCTCCCTGGCAGTGTCCCTTCCCTCTTGTTCTCACTCTCTTAGCTCTTAAAAATTGATTTTCGCTTGTTAAAGAAATAGATGTTTGTACTTTCGTCGCACAGTCGGAGGACAGTCCCCTCACAGCAGCTGGACTGTCCTTTTAAATTACACCCAGTGACGGTGCTTCTCTGAAGGAAACTCTCCGAAGGCCCCGTCCCTCGGTGACAGCCTGGTCCTCGAGGCCCTCGCCAGCCCCGGCCGGCCCCGAGCCTGCGTCAGGCCGGGGAGATTTCCGCGCAGGTGTCGGGGCGCCCCACACGGGCCTCAGGGCCTCTCCCCGCTGCCCTGGCCTTGCAGCGTTGCATCACTCATGGGGGCAGCTGGTGAGCGGCGTCCCTGGACCCCACTGGGCCCCCGCAGTCTCTGAGCCTGTGCCTCAGCCCCCCAACATAAACAGGAGGTGTTGCGAGGGCACCCCTCATGAGGGCTTGTCAGCGAGGGGCCCCTGAGAAGACGGGGCAGGGCCAGTGGTGGGGACGGTGTCCGCCGGGTGTGACTGCAGAGCCGGGGCGCCCCGCAGCCCACTCCGGCTCTCGCGAGGCCGGGGGACTCCGGTTCCCCCAGAGCGGCCAGGCGGCCCTCACGGGCTCCCTGCGTCTGGTTCGATGGAGCAGGTCATCCCTCACTTGCGTTCTGCTCCCCGCCCAGAGCACCCCAAGACCTCCGAGCTCTCCCTGCAGCTCGGGGCACTCGCGACGCCCCCCCGTTCCTCCTGCCCCTCTGGCCGTGGCTTCCCGTTTGCGGGGTCTGTGCCTCTCTTCGTGGGGTCCCCTTCTGTGCCTGGAGCACCCCCAGGACAGGCGCGGCCTCTGCAGACGGCTCGGCGCCGCCCGGCTTGAGCGGTGACCGGCTGAGTCCAGAGTTCTAGCCTTAAAGTAATGTCCCGAAGAATGGCGGCGGCCTCAGGTGCTCTTGGGGTGGTCTCCGGCATGCCCGTTCGCGGTCGAGGCGACCTGGGTGGGAGCAGCTGGGCCGGGCGGGCAGCTGGGACCGTGGAGCCGCCGGGGCCGGAGAGGGGCGTCGCGGGGGGCGGGGAGGGGGCCGGAGGGGGCGGGGGGCCGGCCTGAGCCGACTCTCCTCGCTCTCTTGGTATTTGAGCCACGTGACTATTTCCTAGTCAATGAGGTAAATTCATAAATACCCAGAAAGGAAAATGAAAGGCGCCTTCCGCCGCTGGTTTCGGGCAGCCCCTCATGTGCTCCAGCTCCGGGCGGGCGCTGGCCCGGGCAGGTCTGCTGCTGCCCCGGAGTCGCCGTCTTCTCTTGCCCCCTTGTTCTCGGCTTTGTTCTCTCTTCATTGAGCTTTCACTGGGTTCAGTCTGGAAACGTGTGTCCTAGGATTACGGGGAATTTTCTAGAATTTTTGCCTTCTTTAGTCTCTTCTATAGGAATGGCTGTCGTTAGGCGTGACTTCCTTTTCACTGTTGTTTTCTAGTTTTTGTTTGTTTTTTAAAGTTTATTTTATGTATTTATGCAGACAAGACCTGGGGTGCAGGCCAGAGGTGCGAGAAGTGAGAGGACACCCCAGAGACAGAGCGGGGAGCAGAACAGGCGGATCCACTGAAACCCACTGCTGAGGGGCAGCGGGGAGACAGGAGGGGTTTGCCGTGCCCTGTGGGCAGCTCCCGGCCGGGGATCCAACTCGTGCTGCGGGGGCTCTGGACAGCGTCATAGTGCTGAGACTGACCCTGCGCCCTTGGGGAGGCGCACGACAATAGTTAGACGCAGAGGAGCTGGAGCTCGAGGGTCCCTAAGCTCTGCCACAGGCTGATATGTTTTTGCTTTGTCTGTTTCCTGCCTTCGCTCACGCGGCCCTCGCGGGCTGTGGCACCCTGGACCCCCCAGGTTACCTGGAGACAGGCTCCCCGTGGAGGCCGGACGGCTGCGCCCCTGCTCGGGCTCTGGCCGGGCAGCCCCGTGGCCGTGGCCCGACGCGTGGCCGAGCGCCCGAGGGTGCATTGGACACTTGAACGCGTCTGTGTCTGCGCGGCCGCCCGCGCGGCGCAGCCCAGGTCGACAGCGGTGGGCGGTCTCTGGGCCAGGCGGACGCCCCGTCCCCGTGCGGGGCTGGAGTCCCGGGGCTGTGTCACCGCGGGAGGCGGAGTGGCCGCCCAGACGGTGGGTGGGGCCGAGCGGCCCTGCAGAGGGGGTGACCGGCCCAGGTGGTGGCTGCGGCCAGCGGAGCCCCCAGACCCCTCCACGTCCCTGGGCCTGGTGGCGCTGCCCGCTGCCCGCCCCGGGCCGTGCCCTGAGGGAGAGACCCGGTGCCACCGGGTCAGGGAGTGTCCCCCGAAACCCCCATCCAGGGCACGGGGTGAGTCCCAGGAGGGCGGCGAGGAGGAGTGGGGTGTGGGGAGAGGCCCAGTGTGTCCTCTGCAGAGGGGGCGGGCAGATGGGGGTCCCCGAGTCGCCTCGCCCTCCTGCCCCGGGCCCACTCGCCCAGCGGTCAGGCTTGCAGAGACGGACGGGACACTGATCCCAGTCGAGCTTTTGCTCCTTGGTCTTGGACTTCAGGTCAGCGGTCGGCGCGGCAGGCTCCTGAGCTGCCCGCGTCCCTGCCAGGCCCCGGTCTCGGCAGGCTTCCTGGACATAATGGGCCTCCTCTCGGCCCTGCCCTGCCCTTCGCCTCGGCTTATCTGGCCCGCAGAGCGATTGAGTGACCTGCCTATTTTTAGCCCGCGCCGGGGCCAGCTCCAGTGGGAATGGCAGCCGCCCAGGCCAGGAGGGGCAGCCGGGCGGGGGCAGCCGGCGGCTGTCCTGCCCTCTGTCCGG
Source organism: Scalopus aquaticus (assembly GCA_004024925.1). Classification (NCBI taxonomy): domain Eukaryota; kingdom Metazoa; phylum Chordata; class Mammalia; order Eulipotyphla; family Talpidae; genus Scalopus; species Scalopus aquaticus. The sequence goes on along the minus strand of PVIJ01011281.1, from coordinate 8,567 downwards.
CTCCTCAGTCGTGTGTCTTTGATGCAGCGTTTCTCGGCCTGGGCCCCGTTGTGGGGGGCTGCCCTGTACATCATGGGGTGTCTAGCAGCATCCTGGGCTTCTGCGTGGGGCAAACAGCGGAAAGTGCTGCAGACGCTGGCAAATGCCCCGGCGTGGGGTAGGGGCAGAGGGGCAGAGGCCGCCGCCCTCCGGCCTCCCGCCGCACGGCCAGGCCAGCCCTTGAGCTCTGGCTCCCCTTGCCTGCAGCTCTGGGGTTCTGCAAGAGGCGCGAGGCCTGATGCGGTGAGCCCTGACCTCCTGAGTCTCCCCACCAGCCTGGGGGAGCGGGGCAGGCCCGGGAGGGCTGTGGGGCCGGCGGAGCCCCGGTGGGAGAGTGGGAGGCTGGCGCCACCTGGAATCAGGTGTGCCCGGAGGTGGCGGCGTTGGCCACTGGCCCTCTGAGTGACACCGAGCCCCGAGGCTCCTCCCTGCCCCTTCCTGGCCAGTGCTGGGTGAGTCCCAGCTGCCCGCAGCGCCTAGCCTGGCCCCGAGCAGCACCGGGCTGGGCTCTCTCCAGCCAGTTCCAGTGCACGCAGCAGGGGGCGCTGGCCCCGTCCGTGGCCCCTGCCTGAGACCGCCCCTGCCCACCTCGGGGTGGCGAAGCTGGTATTCCCGGCCGGGGTCTCTGCCCAGCGCCTGCTGGCTTCACACTGGACATTCCACAGGAGCCTGGGCAGGGAGGTCCGGGACGCTGCACGCACCCCTGAGCTGGCACTTCTGTGGCGGCGTCCGGGGGCGGGGGGAGCAGTGGGGCGAGGCCTCCGGCCAGGAAGGGGCCCGGCCTGGAGGGTGCTTCCCCTGACCTGGAGGCCCAAGCAGGCAGGGCCGGGGTGCGGCTGGGCAGGGGCCCCGAGCCCTCGCTGCCGAGCTCTGGAAGAGCCAGGAGGCCTCTGTGGCTGGGGCGACGGGGGCACAGCTGCCTGTCCCCCAACCCCAGACATCCCAGGTGTGCCGCAGGAGGTCGGCAGGAGGCCCCCCATTTCAGCATCTGGGTACCCCACACGCCCCGGAGGGGCTGGTCTTGGATCACGGGCAAACGACGACAGCCGCGTCCTCGGGGTTCCGGCCGCCCTGCCGTCCAGCGGGCACGTCCCCTTGGCCGCCTGCAGCTACGCCTCTGACCACAGACCCCCAGACTCAGCCCCGAGTGCCCGCGGAGCCACTGCCCAGCACTCACGACCCTCGCTTTCTGCTGGCGTGAGCTTGGAAAGTGGGGCGCAGCCCCCCTCTCTGCAGCTTCCTGTCCTCGCAAGAGGCCGAGACTCAGTCCCCAGGGCTCCCTCCTCCCCGGGCCCAGGGGCGCTTCAGCGTGGCAGGCCCTGTGTTAGCAGAGAGCAGAGTCAGTAGCTGCACACTGTGCGCGCGCATGTGTGTGTGTGTGTGCGTGTGTGTGCACTCCCACCGCGCTCCCCGCCTGCTGTGCTGCAGCACTTAAAGGCTTGTGATTGGAGCGAGGAGGTCAGGGCAGGCTGGGGACACTGCTGCCGGGGCGGGGCTGCCCCTTCTGCCCAGACAAGGGCCTGGCGGGGGCCTCCGTCCCGAGTCAGCCTCCTGGCATAGCAGATACCCCGTTGCTAGGGTTTTAAGGTGAGGGGATGAGTGGTGGGTGGGTGGATGGATGGATGGAAGATGAATGGAGGCTGGATGGAGGCTGGATGGAGAGTGGGTGGGTGGATGGAATTGACTCCACTTCACTGTAACATCTGAAAGTTCAGATTCTTTTGAAACAAGGTCCGGCTCTCCAGAAACAGCAGCCGTCACCCTCGTATGCGTGAAGACGCCGGGGCCCCGCGACCGGCCGGGTGCTGCCGCCCCGCCAGCACCTCTCGGCCCCTCCTCGCCTCGGCCCTGGGCAGGGACCTCACCCCTTTTCCCGTGACAGGGTTTAGAGGCGAACCCCGGCGGCACTTTCTGCCCTCTCCCCGTGCACTCTGCCGCTCCCCGTTTCGTGCCTTCTCCTCCCTGCTTCTCCGCTGGCCTTTTGGGCAGCGTCCCCGCGTGGCCTCGGAGGCGCTGACCCCAGGTGGCGCTGGGTGTCGGGCTGCACCGGCGTTGCCAGCGCCGTGAGATCACAGTCCCCAAAGCGGCTTCGTGTCCAGGAAAGGCCGGCTCAGGCCGTGGCGGCTGCCAGGCTGGCCAGGCGGGGCCAGGCTCGCGGGACGTTCTCCTTGCGGCTCCCTGTCGGGGCGCGGGGTCCGGCTGGCGGCACCTCGGGGTGCCCCTCCCCTGCTGGGCACAGCAAACCACTGCTTTGCCGGTTCCCCTTGGACGGGTGCGGCGCGGAGAAGCCGCGGGCGCCGGCAGCGGCGGGGGCTGTGGGCGCGGTGCTGGTGCCGGATGGAGGCTGCCCGGGCGCCTGCGGGGCCAGAAGCGCTCGCCGGGGCTGCAGCAGGAGCCCGAGGGGCTCTCAGCCATCGCTTTCGTTAACAAACTACAGACTTACCAGCTCCGTGTCCTCAGGAGGTGCTTTCCGGCCTCGGACGCAGCCGAGAGCGAGTTTCGCCTTCACGTGGCCCCGGTCCCTTCCCACCCGCCTCGGAGTCTGGTCCCTCTGGCCTTGGGTGACCAGAGGACCTTGGGTGGCCGGGGCTCGGGCTTGCCCCGGGGGTGCGTCTGGTGGGACGGAAGTCTCGGGTTTGGGGAGGATCCACCCGCTCAGCGCCCTCCAGCCGCCACGCAGGACTTGCTGCCTCCCCGAGTTCGGCCTGGGGCGCTGGGCTGGGGGCCTCTAGCCCCCCCTCTCTGTTCGTGGGAAGCAAGTGCTGAGCCCAGCCAGCACCTGGGAAGGGGCCCCCGCCCCCGCCTGGAGGGGTATCAGGGCATGTGGCCTGGGGCAGAGTTTCAATTTTCGGCACCAGAAGAGGCCTGAGGCGGGGAGGCTTGTCTGCCAGTGGACGTGCCCAGTGCCAACCGGCGGCCCACTCGCCAGCGGTCATCACGGACACTTCACCACCGAAAGGAAAGGGTGGGGGGGTCTGGCTGGACTCTGGGATCGCGGTGAATAGCCGGAAAGTGATGCCCCTTGGCGTGAGAACCAGGGGACCAGTGAGCCGTGGAGAGAGCATTGGGGGGTCGCTCCCGCGGGGCGGAGCAGCCTGGACCCTGGAGGCTGCGGTGAGGAGGGTGCGAAGCTGCCGGCTCCGGAGGAGGTGGCCGCAGTGGGGTCCAGCGGCTCCCTCGGGCAGCGAGGCCTCCGGGGCGTCTGGATGGGGGGGCCGGGCTGTGAAGCTGCGCTCCGCCCTCAGTGAAAACCCTCCACTCTGCACCTACAGCAGGTCCATTTTGTGGGGTGTGGATTAAAGCTCCCCGCCAAGATGCCACCCCTGAATCCTGCCCCTGCCCGCTGGCCAGGGCTGAGCCTGCGGTCTGTGCTGTCCACGGGGCCGGCTGGAGCGCGGGCGCTCGTGGACGTGTGGCCTCTTGTGCTGCAGCGTCTAAGTGGCCTGGGCAGCCTCGGCTCTGCCGCTGGACCCTGAGCTGCCCGCTGGGTGGCCGGCCCATCTGCTCCCCCGCCCGGCACTTGGCTCGCCGCTCCCACTTCCCACTGTGCCCAGAGAGGCGTGCGGTGGGCCTGCCAGCCAGGGCGGGGCTCCCCAGCCGCTGTCTGTCTGCAAAGAGCCGGAGCCGGGCCCTTCGTTTGGGAGGCAGCCGGCCTCCCCTCACCACTCACCCGCCCTGGGTGTGCGCGGTGGGGGGTTCTGTCAGTGGAGGCCCTTGGCCTCTGGGCGACCAGACACGGAACAGCTGCCCCACCAGGAGCGGCCGTCTTGCAGATCAGACGGGCCGTCGCTAAGTGCCCGCCGCGAGGGATGGCATCAAGTCAGGGCTCCCAGGCGCGCAGCTTGGAGCTGGCCCGGCCAGAGTCTTTATCTCAGCCCCATTTCCACTACTGGAAAAGTGAGGTTCGCGGGCCCCAGGCTCTGCCAGGCCTGGTGTGAGGGCTGGGGCCGTCGGGTGGGCACCCCAGAGGGCGGAGGCGCCGCCGGGCCGTGGGCGCAGCGAGAGGCGTGCACGCCGCCGCATCGCAGCGGGCCCAGGGCCGCGTGGAAGCTGGGGTCAGCTAGGAGGCCGTGGTGAGGTCAGGGCCGCCGGCCTCCACGGAGGCATCGCGGCTTTAAGGTTCCCCGTTGGGCCCCGGCATGGCGGCGCGGGGACGGGCCACTCTTTCGCCCTGTGAGTCTCCGTGGCGGCTCTCCGGGCGGGCGGCCCAGGTGGGCGCGGGTGGCTGGTGCTTGGAAACAGGCCCCATGCACGTGTCTGCGGGCGTAGCCCTCCGGGGCGCTCGGAACGAGGGCTTCTCAGTGTCCCCCATCGCAGGGGGCGCGGAGCCTGCAGGCCAGCCTGGCCTCCTCAGCATCACACAGTTGAGTGGAGAGGACGTTCGTGTTCAGACCTGATTCAGGCCACAGTCACAAGGACCAGGAACCCCCCCGCCCCCGTGTGTGCTAAGCGACGTCCCCAGGCCTGCGTGGATAGTCGAGTGCAGCCTGCTCCCTGCAGCTAAGCCCCAGGCAGCTGAGTCCAGTCGGCTCGCCCACAGCTGGCTCTGTGTGTGTGTGTGTGTGTGTGTGTGTGTGTGTGTGGTGTGTAACTCGTGTAACTCCATGATGTGACTTAGCCCCCAATGGTCCTGTGTGTTCACAATAGAAAACCACACAGCAGGTGGGCTGAAACCCAACCATGAGATCAGAAGAAAAAATACCCAGAGACTGCGCTCAAGTGAGATAGCAAAGCATCGCTTCCCCCATCGGACTGCTGTTGGAAACGGCTCAGAGCCCCACAAGCCAGGCCACGCCTCCAACTGGTCCCCTTTTCTGAGGTCTAAGTTACTGGTTCTCACGCTGAGATTCCCTTGCGCATGAACTGTTTGCTTTTGTTGTTGAAATTGCTTCTGTTTTGTTTCACGTTTGACCTTGACTCCCTTGGCCTACAGTTTTATAGGAGTTGGGAGAATGGAGGGGGAAGTCAGCTGAGAATTATGTATGTAGCTTTTTTAAAGGCCAAGGGGGGAAGGAATTTGTATTACGTATTTAAAAAAAAACTAAATCAAAACAGAAATGGCCTAAGTAAAGTGATCCTACCTATGTAATTCCCTCTTAGTTGTGTGGGGTTGCAAGAGTTAACCAGAAACAGAGTCTCCATGACAGGCAGTCTCAATGACAGTATCAGTGACAGGTAGCCTGAGTGAGGGTGCCAGCCGGAGTGCCCACAGACTTACCTGTGAGAGCTGCCCCGTGAGTGGTGAGCAAGTCTGTGTGGGCAGGACAGTGAGTCACTGGCGCTAGGAAGGTCTTATTCTCCCCAGGCGGGGCTTCTAGTTCTCAGTTTTCTGACCTAAAGATATGCTGATGCTGGAGGGGCCCTGCAGGATTTCTTTTCTTCCTTTCTGAGGGATGCCCTGCAGAGATGCCAGCCTGGGTACAGGCTGTTACACCTCCTGTCTCTGGCTCCCTGGTCACCAGTGGGTGTGAAAAGACTGGTCTTAGGTGAGTCTGCGGATTCCTGCAGAGGCTACAGCACAGCGTGGAGCCTGTTGAGACTTGAAGTCTATGGAGGTGGTTTTGCTCTCTGCCTGCTAGACCAGGTTGGAGTGAGGGGGTGGTGAGAGGGGGTCTCCTGGGGGCCCCCATATGTTTTTACAATATTTTCACACAGACTTCCTTTTTTTGTGCAATTAAGGGTTACAGTAAATAATAATTAAAGAAAAAGTATTGTTATTTTACTGAACATAGTCAAGGCATGGGTTTTAAGATATTCTATAGTCTAGTTTTACTCAATTACATTTATGCCCTTATCCTTTTTAAGTGGAGCGTGTGGTTTATTTCATCTACTGAAATGCCTACTGAGGTCAGTAAGTCAAGTAGTATTTATGGAGTAACTATACGAGCAAACTTGTGCTGACACCGAGTTATCAGTATTTTTTAAAACCCCAAGTTCAAGAATCAGCACAACAAGAGATAAGTGAAAAATTATGCAGAAGTGCTGCAGTGTGTACTGCTCCTGCCGAACTTCGGCACCAAGATTAAAGCAGCTTAGAAGTGCTATAACCCAAGGGAGCCACATGGAAAACTGTTGCAAACAATGCAAAACTTCAGTGAGGTGGCTGGGCATGAAGTACTTGCTGTTCTGAAATCAGCAGCCACCAGATAGTCTCTCAATAACCAGTTAGGAGACGTTATGGGAGAAAAAAACATCTCTAATACCTTCAAAATAAATAAATTATTTAGGAGTAGGCTTAACACGAGCACAGTTATGAAGGAATCTTTAAAACATTACTGAGAGACACAAACACTTTCAATAGCAGGAATGGCATACCATGTTCAAGGATAGGGTGACATAGTGCTGCAATGATGCCAAGCCTCCCCATGTCTGTCTATGTAATGCAAGTCCCAATAGAAATAGCATTAGAATTTCTTTTGGTACCAGACGACTGGAATCTAAAATTTATATGGGAAAATTATCAACCTGTAATAACGAGGAAATTCCAAAAAGGTAAAATTAAATGGTACTAGCACATGAATAGGCAGGTCAGTGGTAAATCCCTGTGCAGCAGCAGGGAATGCCTCCAGCCCCTGTGCTGGATCATGTATTCAGGGAGAAGATCAGGGCAGCTTGGCACCCTCTGCTACATTTGTGAAGAGAAGCAAGAAGAAGGTGGGGGTGGGGGGAGGACGTGTGTTTTTAAGTAGATGTAACCACCAGCCTTTGACATAAAGTGTTAGGCATCTTTTATATCCAAGGGCTGAAGTCGCTCTCCCTTTGCTTAGGCGCACACTTTTATACCCAGTTAGTTTGGACAGACCCTGTCTAGAAATGTTCCATCTTGCCAGGCAGCTGCTGGTGTCTCTGGTGTTCACTGTTCCCATGCATCTGGCTTGAGCCTGGATCGTGCACACAGTGGCACCCCTGTCCAGCACCCTGGATCCAGGAGGAGGAGGAATGCTGATCAGTTTTCTTAGGCTAAACCTAAAATACTCGCAGACTTTGACAAAGAAAGTTTATTGATGCCAAGCTCAGGTAAAACTAGAACTTTGGGTCAATGCAACAGTAACGACTTGGGGGGCTGTGCCACCACGGTCCTGGTGGGAGCCGAGTTAGAGACACACCAGGCAGGTTTGCAGCTGGCCGCCAGCACGAGCTGCCAGACGTCAGACCTCAGCGCAGGTTGGTTTTCACATGCTGGTGGGTTTTCAGTTTTAAAACCTCACAGTTTGGTAACAGACCAATCAAGAGTTGAGCTCAGACCAGCGACATCTAGGTTTTGTAAAAGGACCAGTCAAGTGTGAGCTCACCCCAGCAACAGTCCAGTTTTGGAAACTGTGGCTGTTTGGAAAACAGACCAACCCTCTTGAAAGGCGGGACCGGAGGGATAAGCAGTGGCAGCGGCCAGCACACTCACTGGCTGGGTGACTCTCCTCAGACCTTCATGCACCGGGACACCTTCAGATCTGAGCGCTGCTCGGAGCCAGCGGCTGACCGCCGTTTCTGCCCCGGCTCTGCTTCCATATCACCTGCTGGCAGCTGCCGCTGGCCTGTGCCGGCATCTCTGGCAGAGCTGTGCACGGGTGCCCGGTCCTCTAGTGCCACCTCTGGAGAAGCCCAAGGGCTCCAAGCACCCCAGCACGGGGCTGGCCCTGGCTGAGCTGTGCCTCCTGGTTCCTCACGGTGACCGGGCACTGGACGGCTGCCACAGGATGTTGGCACGGGTGTCCTCGGGGAGTGGGGGCAGAATAGGGGGTGTCACCCACGAGGAGGGGAAGGCCTGCATTCGTCTCATAACCAGGAGCGTGGGACCTCAGCCCGTGCTTGCCTCCGGCGGGAGACGTAACACCGAGCGAGCCCGGGGCAGGTGGCTCTGGTGCCAGGAACCCCTCTCTCCCGTGGCTCCCTGGGCCAGGCCGGGGTGGGTAGTCTTGCCAGAGTTGCCTCATCGGCAAAAGCAAATCTGCCTGCGGATACTGGACACAAGTCCCCAGAGCGGCCAGGCCATTCCCGGCGCTGGCCATGAAGCTCTTCGGCCTCCCGGCGGGTGTCCCCCAGAGCCCATCGGCTGGCTGGGCCGCCCCTCGCCGTGGGACCCAATCAGTGTGGGACGTGGCTGCCTCTCCCCCTCCCCCCCGCCCGCTCTGCCCCGGCAAGTCGCGTCTGGTCTCCTCCACGGGACCACCTCTGTACTCACGGTGGGTCCCTCTCGGGCAGCAGCAGGAGAGCGATGGTGCCGCTTGTCACTGTGGGAATCCCGAGGTCCTCACTGCCCGCTGCCCCTCGCCCGCGCCTGCGGCCGCCTCTCCACACCCTGCATCACCCGCCCTGTCATGTGTCCCGTGCCCCGGCCTCCCCTGGAGGGACAGCGGTCGTGGCCCACACCTCCCCGGTATGGCCTGGCCTCGGCCCGGGCGCCCCTGCGGGCGTCTCCAAGCAGAGCCGCGCACGGGTGCAGCACGGGGTCCCCAAGCCGCCCGGCCCACGCCCTGGCGCTGGGGCTTTTGTCCTGTCCCGCGGGCTGCGTGGGGGGTGTCCGCCACATG
>PVIJ01011280.1:0-55541 GCA_004024925.1 Scalopus aquaticus | reverse complement strand
ATATGTCTTGCAGTTTTTTTTCTTTCGTTGTAATAATATGGAGATCGTCTGGCTTCCTGTATGTCAATTTTTGTTTCCTTTTTCATGTTTGGGAAGTTCTCTTCAATTATCTCCTTGAGAAGTTTCTCTGTTCCTTTGTCTCTCTCTTCTCCTTCTGGGATTCCTATGATTCTGATGTTTCCTTTTTTCATGGTGTCAGGTAGTTCTCGAAGCTTTTCCTCATTCTTTTTCCTTTGTTTTTCTCTTTCCTTTTCTGCCTTGATTCTGTTAGTATCATTATCTTCCAGAGTGCTTATTCTTCCCTGCAATATCTTTTAATTCACTTTTCTGGCTTTCCCTGGATTTCTTTAATTCCTCTACTAATGTTTTTAAATCTTCCATTTCCTTCAATTTCTTCTTTATGGGTTCGTTCTCGTTCTTCAGTTCTTTTAAATCTTCCAGTTCCTTCAATTTATTCTTTATGGATTCATTCTTGTTTCTCAGTTCTTTGTTTTTATCCCTCAGTTCTTTGTTCTTTTCATTTAATTCTATCAATTTTTTTGTGATGGCTATTTTGAAGTCTTTATCTGTTAGGTGGATTTAATCTTCTATGTCCATATTAATGGGTTCTGGAGAGGGATTTTCTTTTTGTGGTGTATTGTTTTGAGGTCATTTGTGACTTTTTTCTTTCCCATTGTTGGTTTTCTGCTTTGCTCTGTTCGTAGTTTTCCACTGGTGCTGGCGGGCATGACTCCTGGTTTTACTTGCTCAGGAGTGTTTGTGGTTCCCTAGTGTCTGAGTTGTCTTGGCTGTGACTAGATATCTTCTGGATTTTCTTATTTTTCTTTGTTGAATTTTTGTGTTTCTCGTGGCGTGTCTCCAGTGTGTTTCCGGTTCCGAGTTTAATTAGGGAAGATGAAGGGGTGGCTTGTATTAAAAAAGAAAGGAAAGAGAAAAGAGAGGGAGGGGAAAAGAGAAGAAAAAGAAAAACAGGGAAAGAAAAGGGGAATGGAGATGAACAAAAGTAGGAATGAAGGACCAAGAGAAAAAGGTAGGTTAAAAGTTAAAAAAAAAAGGGATAATAATAATAAAATAGTAAAAATAAAAAAATAAAGAAAATAAAAGGGATAAAAATAATAAAATAGTAAAAAATAAAAAAATAATAAATAAAATAAAGTATTGGGGAGATGCAAATTTGGAGTTCTGTAGTCCTTTTGCTCTTAGGTTCTGGGGTTTCTGGTTGGGTCCCCTGCTGGGGTTCAGCCCCTCCTTTCCAGTGACATATGTTGTTGTCTTGTTGTTGCTGCTGTCATTAGTCCTTGCTGGGAGTCTTTCTATTCTTTCTTCCCTCTCCCCCCCCTTTCCTCCGATGTTTGCCTGGGGCTATTCCTGCCCCTGGGGTTATGTCTGGTGGGGGGGGGGTTGGGAGCTCCTGGTCTTAGTTTGCTTTCTGCTGCTTGAGGCCTACTACCCCACGAAGGGGTGCAGGGGTGGAGGTTGTGGGTGGCTGTTGATCAGCGTTTCACCTCACCTAGTGTCTAGGGTGCCAGTGTGCAGTAGCCTAGAAGTTGGGGGGGGGTGGCGAGTGCTGAGCCGTGTTCACCACCTGCTGTGGTCTTTTTTTGTTTGTTTGTTTGTTTGTTTGTTTGTTTGTTTGTTTTTTGCTGCCCTCCAGGTGCCAAGATGCTGACACTTTGCAGGGGAGGGTGTGGTCAGAGATAGTTTCAGCAGGAGATATTTTCAGTAACAGGTATGGGAGGGTTTTGGGGATTGTCAGTCAATAGTCCTTAAATTCTATCCTTCCCCTCCCATCAATTTGCATTCTAAAGCCCAGAATGAGGTGGTCTCCACAGGAGGTTTTCCAGCCCAACTGGTTTTTCTGACTAATCTATCACCTAGCAACCAGTGGGGGATGTTTCTTGCTTGGACTTTCTCCCCTTTGAGATGTTACCTAGTCCCAGGTGGGGGATGGGACACAGTGACCCTCCCGCTTTCCTGTTCCTCAGGGCTGCCACGCAGGGAAGAGGGGGGGTCGTGGGGTGGGGGAGTGGGGGTCGCGCTCCCAGTCAGCTGGCTGGAGCCCTCCGACCTCACCGCAGTTTCTAACCTTGTAATCAGTGGCTCTCAGGGGAAGCTGGTCCTTCCATATCTCCTTTCTGCTCCTCCTTTGTGTGGAATCAGATGTCCCCTCTCTTCTCTTTACTGCGACTCTTTAGTTTATTTTTAAGTCCAAAGCACCCTCGGGGTTGATTGTATTGCGTAGGGTATCCGGTTCTCTTCGAGACAGCTCTCAAAGTTAGGGATATTTTTCTCCATATATCGATTTTTTGTGGGAGAGCCTGATCCTAGCGTCTGTTCGCTGCCATGTTTTGGGGGCATGTCTTTTACTTATTTTCTAGTGTTTCTTGGGTCTTCATTTTGTTTTATTAGTTAATATACAAATGCTTAATTCTAATTATATCACCTCTTAATAGACAAATGACCACACTTTTCCTGTTACTATTAAAACATAATTCAGCACAATTGGTATAAATTTATTTGCCATCTTTTTAAAAGTATGTACTGTTTTCACTCATTTCCCATGACATGTAATAAAGAAAAACTTTTAAGGGTATTGGATACAAGAATTAATGCATTTTTGGATTTTTCCAGTATTCCTGGCTCTTGTGGTCAGACATTTTCAATGTTTGCCATACCAGGAAAGTACTTATGTCATAATATTAGACTGGAGCAATGAGTAGTTAGCCACTCTAGTCAAAGGAGAAAATAAGAGGCTCTAGCACTAGAAGAGTCTTGCAACATCACCAACAAGAGTCCTTTCCTACCAGCATGTGGAAAGCTTTCTTACTTGCTAATTAGACTCTACTCTCCTCTGCTCTTTACCACACAATCACCAATTTTACCCTACAAATAGACTCAATTAGTTTTTCCTCTACTAATAGCTAAAGAAATATGGCACACACTTTTTTCTCCTAGATTTTGGTTATCAAGTTTCAAATATATCTGGTTATATTTGAAAGGGAAGCACACAGAGAAAAAGCATAGAGAGACAGAACAAATTCCTAAGAGAAAAATGTCACCAGGCAATGAAGGACCACAAATTAGGTGACCAACAAATATGACAGCCTTGTGTTGAGTACTAGACGTTCAGTCAGTGGCTGGGATTCAAGGAAATAAACATTTTCTTCACATGTGGTTTTCAATTCCTTGTTGGAGTTTACTATCAAAAACTTTTATTTTGACCAAAATGTACTTTTTAAGTATTTGTTCATCAAGCCTAGTCACAACAAAATCATTAGAAAACCCCTGACCAGTTAAGTCCATTATAAGTTGGTTAAACACACACACACACACAATTTTTAAAAATTCCTTTTGTCCCTAGGACTTTGTTTTGGAAAGAGTGTCCCTTTTCCCATATTCCTACCGTAAAAGGACAATTTTAATTCTAAGTGTCTCAGCTAAATAGGAACAGTGACAAAGACAGTCAAACAGAAGTCAGAGCCAACAAGAACAAGGCAGGCACACACTTGCCCTTCGCATCCTGTCATTACTGAGTTCAGCCTGGCTGGCCCACCAGCAGCACATGCCGCTTGCCAGCCAGGGCTCACGGTGCTCACACTGTAAGCATGAACTCCAGGCAAACTGACAGGGAGAAGTGACCCAGAGCATGGGATCACACTTGTGAGGTATCTTCTGGCCTTGATGATGAGAAATGTCAACCAGAATAACTCAAGAGACAATGAGAGAGCATAGCTGTTAGACATATTTATCAGATTGGCTGAAGTTTGATATCACAGTAACAGCATGTTCTGCTATTCAACAAACCCACTGGTGTAAATACCACTCAAGCAGCCCATGAACTCCAGTGAATATTTGTTTATTTTGCATGTAAGACAAAGAGGAGACTTATCTCACAATTTTGCTCTTAAGTACAGTGGAAAAAACAGTGAATGGTCCTAACACAAAAAGGAAAGAAAGCGGTTGCTTGAAACCAAAAATGTATCTCTGAAAAATCACTTAAACTAAAGCATTATTTTATTGACCATTCAAATGGAATCCTTTGTTTGGGATTATATTTGGTTGCTCTCCAGTTAAATATATATGAACTCACTATTCACTTAGAAAATGCAGTTTAAAAATAATTTTAAGCAGCAACATGATGATTTAGAATAACTAAACCTCATGTAGACTAAAACTTTCCAGAAAATATAAATTATTTCCAAAGAATAGCTCTTCATTTTTCAAATGAAATTATGCAACCTTCTGTTTTTCTGAAACTAAGTGAAATCCCTTAGCAAAAGTAAAGTAGACAGCTGAGAGAAATGAGCAGTTAAGCATTTGCACTGGGAGTATAACATGGTACAACACTGGTGCAAGGGAATTTGGCAATGATTATCAGAAGTCTCACACATTTTTTAAACCTTGTCGGTTATTTCACTTCTAGAAATTTTTCCAAATAATGCAGAGCAAGAATCACAGAGTAGTATTCATTATGGAGTTAATACTGAAAGTAACCTTAATATGAAAAAATAATGAATTTGTTAAAGTAAATATGCTACATCTATTGGGATAGAACATCATATAGTTGTTTAAAAAGATACCTAGGAAAAGCATTTTATAGCATTTGAAAATGATCTGGATCTTCTGTCAAATGAAAAAGAGTTTATAAAAAAGTAAGCACGATAAAATCACAATTTTTAATCTATATAAATGCATAAGGAAAAAACAGCACATAACATATAGAACAGCACTGGTGAGTAGGAATATGGTATAAGCTAAATATGTGATTTTTAATTTTCTAATATCCACATTAAAAATGTAAAAAGAAACAGATGAGATTCATTTTAATCATAAATTTTATTTGACACAATATATTCAAAATATAATTTCAGTATGTAATCAAAACAAAAACTATTAATTAGACATTTTTATATTCATTTCCACACTGAATCTTTGGACTATGGTGTCCGTTGTACACTACAGCATGTCTCATTTCAGACTAACCACATTTCAAGTGTTCAATAGCCACATATGGCAGGGGCTTCCAATTAATCCATAAACTTCAAGAATTTGGGATTTAGACAAACAGACAACAAGCAAGAACAGACAGGTAATGTAAGCAGAAAAATTAAAAATCTAAGAAAAAACTAGAGGTAATACTAGAAATCAAAAATGCTGTTAGAGAAATGAAGAATATGGATCATAAGATATTAAAGTGATGAAAATGTGCTTTCATTTGTAGTATAAAATGAATAAAAATAAATCATTACTGAATTTTATTTTCTCTTCCAAATTTAAGAGTTTTAACCATCCATTTTGATTAAGCCATCAACAGACAAATTTTTCCCAGATCCCTTTGACTTTTCATGATAGAATTAAATATTCTCATAAAAGTTTTAGTATTTTACAAGATTTTAAAGTATTATAATTAATTTTTTACTGTTTTGGCATTCAGATTCATAAATACATCTAAAATATAACCAGCTGGACTCACTTCGAAACTACTATCAGAGAGTATTTCAGAAAGGAGTTTCTTTGTGGGTCAAAGGAAAGAATTCTAGAACCCCTATACAATGACTTCTCAGACAGTTGGAGTTGAACTTCAAGTCAATGAATTTCATAGACTGACAGTGTGAAAATTTTCCATAATCAGAACTTTTTCCAACCTCAATCAGAATCTCTTAATCAAAGTGGTGGTGCTTTGAAAAGAAAAAAGAGGATTGCCTTTAACTTATGTGCATGATTAATCTGGAATTGTTTGCCACAAATGGTTGCTATAAAATTTCCTAGGTTGGTCAATGTGGCTTACTAAGCATTAATCCTAGAAGAGTGCCTAGAGAATGCAGAAATGGATTTCTAACAGCAATTCTTAACATTGCTTGGCCCCCTACATTGCTAGAACAGACCAAATCATATCTGTGCCACACCCCTGGAAGGCTCACAGTCTAGAAAATCAGGCAGTTAGCAGCGTCTGTTGACCACAACTGGAATGATCTGAAAGCAGACTCATCTTCATGGAGCAGCCTACATTGTCTATTACAAATTCAGCCTTCTCACTTTCTTCCAGTTCCCCTGGAATAGGTTAGGCTATTCCCCTAGGATAGTCCAGGCTGTAATGAGCAGGCACATTCAGGAGAATTGAATAAGCTAAAGACTATCTGAAAATAAAAGCTTTGTTAACTAAATGTCATAAAGTCTTTTTTTTCTTTCAATAGCCAAGATTAGACCCACTACCATTGACAAGTTTTGATTCATGGTGAAATAGAGAGTGACCTGTATGGTGTGACTTAAGGGTTTTGCCAAATTCAGTACCATCACTTGTGACTGAAAAGTCACCTCTACAGACCAGCTCTCCCTTGTCTTGCTTTATAATCAAATGTTCTTAAGACAACTAACAACATGTTGCTACACTGCATAGTGAATGAGTATCCTCATGAGTGAGGGGGAAATGACCCAATTAAAGGTACAAAATAAATCTCCAGAAACTGATCCAAAAGAAAGAGAGGTATATAAGTAACTTGACAAAGAACTGAAATAACTGTCATAAAGATGTCCATAAAAATAATGCATGATCAAATCGAGAACTTCAACAAAGAGATAGAAAATATATTTTTAAAAAGAATCAATAGAAGTTTTGGAGTTGAAAAATGCAATAAATGAACTGAAAAAAAAATCACTAGAGGGGGTAAACATTAATTTTATCAAACAGAAGAAAGAATCCATGGATTCAAAGACAAGTTATTTGAAATTATCCAGTCAGACAAGGAAAAAAGATTGGGAAAGAATAAAGAAAGTGTAAGAGGTTTATGGGCCACCATCAAAAGGATGAATACATACATTTTGGGATTCCCCCAAGTGAAATATAGAGAGGAAAATGGCAGAAAGCTTATGTAAAGCTTATTTAAATAGTAGTTGAAAACATCCCAAATCTTAGGAAAGAAATAGGCATCCAGATTTAAGAGTCACAATAAACATAAATACAAGGTATTCAACAAAGTCTTTTTAAAAAGTCAAAGACAAAAGAAAAAAAGATGAAAGCAGCAACAAGAAAGAAAACCATCAAATATAAGGGGAATCCCTTAATACTGTCAATAGGCTTTTCAGCAGAAACAGCATATGAAAGGCAGTAGATGACATATTCAAAATGCTGAAAGAAAAAATTGCCAACTAATAATATTGTATCTGTCAAAGCTGTCCATCAGAAACAAAACAGAAATACTTTCTCAGATAAACAAAATTTCAAGGAGTTAATGACCAATAGAACCACTTTATAAAATGCTAAAGGTATCACTTCAAGTTGAAACAAAAGATGCTAAGCAATGTGAAAGTACAAAGCTCACTGATAAAGGTAAATATACAGACAAATACACAATATTGTAATACTGCAATAATAGTATATAACATATTTTTAATTCTAATATAGAGGTTAAGAGACAAAAATGAAAAGGATTATAGCTATCACATGATAGTATAAACACAGTATATATATCATGTACTTATATATAAATAAATCATGTATAAACATAATATAAAACTGTAAATTGTGACATGAATAACATAAAATGGGAGTAGTAAATGTGTAGGGCTTTTGTAAGCAATTGATCTTAAGTTGTTAACAGTTTAAAAATAATTGTTATATTACAGTGTTTTATAAACCACGTAATAAATACAAAGAAAATACCTACATAAGATACACAAAAGAAAAAGAGAATGGAATCAAAGCATATCACCATAACAAGTAAAAAAAAACCAGAAATCTTATTTATAATAGCATCAAAGAAAAAAAAATATATATATAGGAAGCCCAGGAGACAAAGGACTTGTACCTCTGTACAGCATTGGGTTTATAGTTAACAATGCTGCTATGCACGCTTAAAATTTTAAGAGGGTAGATAATCATGTTATATGTTTTATATCACAATGAAAGCAAATTATACACTCGATACCAAATCTCATTTTAAAAAAAAAGTCTGTTTCCTTGAAATTTTTTGGTATTTTCTTAAAACTCCACAAGACTTTCCTCAGTACTTTTTATCAATAGAAGTATCAGCCTTCACTCCTTTTTGATTAACAAAAATATGATTAACAAAAACATTTACTTTTCTTTTAATATAATTAAATATCAAGAATCTTCATTCCCCTAAATACCTTCACAACCTCGGTCCCCCTTGACCTTTTTTTTTTTAATGATATAAACTGTAATAATAGTCCCTTTCTATCTGGATCTCATTACACATACGGCCAACAAACCCACAGCTTTAGCAGTTAGAAAGTTATTCTCATCGATCATGCATTTGAATGCCTTTGTAGCTTGTAATATTCTGGTAGATCCAGCAAAGAATCACTTAGTGTCACAGTGACTTCACACTCATAGTGTTCTTTCAGATACTTTTGTCCATGTCCATGTCCAGGGTGTTCATAAAATGTTTACTCTAAGTCTTAAAGACCAGCTCTTGATTCAGTCCTTCTGTGCAAACTCCTAAGAACTTGGCATGTCAAGCAATGGTCAAGCTAATATTCAGTGCTACGTGTGGGCAGCTTTCCCTTTCCATGATGAAAGAGTAACAAATTTTAAAAGCCACACTCAGAAGTCTATAAGCAGCATTTCTCTTTCTTGTGTGCAAACCAAAGATGGTGTGAATTAATTCAAATTGATTTTGGCATATTCCCGAAACACAAAAGACCACTGTCCTTGTACTCTGCAATTCTGTGAATTCTGATGACTTTTGTCCACATTTCAGCATCACCGCCAGCATGTAAGATAAAATCCCCCATGATGATTAGCTTATCAGATGCTGGGAATGCTACAGTGGGTTTATCCAATTCTATCAGAATCTTTCTTTCCCATCAGTACTTGTTATGGTCATGTGGTAAAATTAAACCACAATAATATCTGTGTCCCATCACTCAATTTATAAAGAACAGAGATTTCCACTCTACCCATGCTCAAAAAAGTTAAGCACTTCTTTTCATGGAAATCAAGATGAAATCTCATGAGCAACTTACCATCACAGTGAGCTAAAACTGCATAAAATTCCTGCATGAACATGAAGGGCTCAGAAGAAAAATCTTCCACAGAAGAACAAAATGGCACTCCTTCCCCTGTACTACATTCAGTATATCTGCATTTTTTGTGTTACATATTTCTAAAATAGTAGAAGTTATTTCCAGGGAAATTAATAAGTTCTCACAATCTTTTCCTGTGGGTTCCCAAGATTTAATATTAAGAAAAAGTCAACCCAAGAAAACCTCACACTTCATAAAAATCCATTCACTTAGTTCCCCCCTTTTTCTTAAATTTACATTCCTAGCATCTTTAACAATTTTGCATCTATTTCAAACTTATAACTTTTCATATTTATTTACTAAATTATGTCTCATTTTCATCATTTGTTCATATATTCTGCTACTCAACATTTCTTTAATCAAGTAAATTAACTCTTAAGAAATAGTAATATTCTAATAACTGTGCAGAGAGAAGTTACATATAACAACATCCTAGTAGTATTTATATAAATAATCTTTTTGAATAATTAGATGCATAAAAAGAAAATTAAAATTTCATATTATAAATGTCAGTGGAACTCATTTATATAAAGTAAGGAACCATCTTCTCACTTTATGCATTGGATACCATTGCTTTTACATGTTTTCTCAACTTTAGGAAAAAACTTAAGTTTTGCACTAGGAGCAGAATGCAAACAAACACCTCTATCAAAAGGAAATAAAAGTTAAGATTTATATCCTTAAAAACCAGATAGTATTTCATTTTATAGCAGTAGATACACAGAGAGTCTGTGTAAATTATTCCCACTACTATGTTTTCTGGCTTCATCTGCTCAGTTCCATTAAAACAGAAACCAGTGTTTTATTATGAGCTTTTTTATTACAGAATATGCATTCATATACAAGTTACATTAAAATAAACAAAGATTATGAAATGACTGAAATACATGGGTGAGGAGTTGTGCACACACTAGGTCATCAAATAGTCCAATTTCCAAGTCTCTCAAGGAACACTGAGACTATTTAGGGATCACTGAGGAGAGGGGAAGGCCATGGGAGAGAGTAAACAACCTCCCTCTAGCAAACCAGAAAATTCAGGATAGGTACTCAAGATAAATAGATGGAATTTCCAGAGAGGAATCTAAGAGGTTTCAGTGATCACAACAGTGAGATCAATAATAATCAGACCATAGGACAACAGGGAATGGTGGGGATAGTAATGCTACACTTTTCAATTCTAACTGGAGAAACAAGTCCCCAACTACAAGCCTGCAATTTGCTATTCTGGAGACAAGAAGGAATAGAAAGAAGCAAGGCCCAGGCAATTTTTTGCAATAAGAGTACAATCCAAATTCACAGTCAGTTTCAAACTAAATGGACATAGGTCACCTTTCGTCCTTGGTCATAATCTTTTAATTGGCCTTTGTCTTAATTACTTCCACCCCCCCAAAAAAAAATAATAGAAGTAATTCTGTAGTCCCTTTTGCAGCCTTCCAGAAAGTTGGAGTGATTTTAGGATGCCTTGACCTAGCTGAATAGCTGATATAATGCTACACAGACTCCTCCAACTTCTATTTAGTGCAAATATGAAACACCCAATCAGGTCACTGACAGACTGGAGATAAAAAATGGAGCAAGTGAAAACACATCCGTTGTAGCCCAGTCAGAAGCGATTTACTCATGCTATAGATGTTACATTATTGTCCAGTGTGTATATAGGATTACTGAGCATGTAAATGCCCCGGAGAGCACCCTGATACTGACTATTCCTCCATTACCATTCTGACTTCCTATAATGCCACAGCATTCCACGCCTGCCCTCCAACCACCCTGAATCCCATCTAGGATTCCACCCAAGGTGTTTCCATCAAAAAAAAAGCACTAATGAAAAGGCAAACATCAAAAAGTAACATCACCTCAAAGAACCCCAAAAGAACATTTGTCATAGCCCAATCTGATGATTTTTCAGGAAGAAACACTGATATTTCATCTTTTTCCAAGAGATTTAAGAGACCCTCTCCAGGAATATTTAGATATTCCATATTGACACAGCTTGACCATAGCTATTGATAGATAAGATAATGACACACACGATGGTTTCAGTAGGAGGAGATTCCAGGTTGCAAGAGTTGCTATAACTAAGGTTGACATGTGCATTTATGTTATATTTTAAAGCATAGTTCATAAGCTGGGGCTGCCTTATGAATTGACCATTATAGACACCTTGCCTAAGATACACAATATATTTAGGACCCCACAAAAACATTTAAATGTCTTTTAAAAATCAAGAAAAAAGGGCCTCCCCGGTGGCGCAGCGGTTGAGCGCTGCGCTGTGGAGCTGTCGGCAGCGGCGATGCGAGTTCGATGCCCGGCCAGGGAGAATCCCACATGGTGCGGCAGACCTCTCCTGCCTCGCCCGCTGCTCCCCTCAGCAGTGTATTTCTGATCTGCCTGTTCTCTGCTCCCCACTCTGTCTCTGGTGAACCCTCTCGCCGCCCCACGCCTCTGGCCTGTGCCCCAGCTTGTATATATAAATAAAAAATAAATCTAAAAAAAAAATCAAGAAAAAAAGAAATAAAACATTTAGGTTGAAGAAAATATTTTACTACATAATATAAATATATTCATCTTTAGATCAGCATAGTCATAACATCTATTTTTAATATTTCACGGAGGAAGGGATTGACATAGGCAAAGTGGTTAGTCATAAGACAGCCCTGTCAGGTGACCAGAAAGAACAAACAAAATGAAACTGAGAGGTACCACCACTCAGAAATTAGGAGTCACACAGGTAGGCTCGCTGCACAGGCCTTCATTGCCAAGGGGAGCAACATAAATGATATGCCAACATAAGGGGCAGGCAGCCTATCGCTAACCACAGCATCCATGCAAAGCTAATAACCCAATGGGGCATTTCAACAATTCTATAATCTGGCTACATGTCAGCCATCAACCTTCAAACTTACCCACAGTTCACTCACAATGAAACTGGCTTCTGAAATCTTGGCATGATTCTCAGCTTTAATGGTGCACTATTTTGCCTGGGCATCTTGACCTCTCCTGGTACTTCTAGCTTTGTATTGTGTGTATAATTAGACTTCTTTTTTATGGCTTTGCCTCCATTGTCAGCTGACTGAATGATACCCACAGCTGTATCCTAGACTATGACTTGCTTCTTTGCCTCACCGAGATTCTCCTTCTCACCATGCATGGATTCATCCTGGGCCATTCTGCCTGATCCCACTGTACTCCTCAGACCCTTAGAGCTTTAAAGCCCTCAGAAGACTTCAAGAAACTGACGGAAATCTCCACTGAGCGGCATAGCACCTAGGAAGCAAACAAATAGGATTTTCAGTTTCAGTTCCACTAAAAGACCTTCAACTTTAATGTTTTTGATACTCACTTTATTTGGCTGTAACATGGAGATAATGGCCATCATTCCTAATTAACTCACCCTACCCCTTGTAAATGGGAAGCAAGCAGCATATTTAATTAAAACATTTTTTCACCTTTGTTTCATCTATAAATATTTCCAGTTAATTTATTTAACAAATTCTAGTTCTAATACTAATCACCTATGATGCATAGATGTTGTCCAAGATAATATAACTATGCAAGTAATTAAAATACTGTTCCTGCCCTGAGAGAACTTATATTAATGTATAGAGACAGAAAGCAAACAAACAAGTCAGCAAATGGCATGTCAGAGCATCAGATGATAATTGTCACAGAGAAAGACAGAACAGAGTGGCTGAGATAGTGAATGGGATGTGTGGAGTTCTTTTCTGTAAGAGGGATAAGGAGGATGGTGACCTTGAGATAGATTCCTAGAGAAACTGAGCTAGGAAATCATATCCATAACAAGAAAAAAAACTTCCAGAAATAGAGAATGATAAACAGAAAAGCACTAAAAATGGAACATGCCCAGCATGTTTGAGGGACAGCAAAATCTAGAGGAGAAGCATTTTCCCCCAGGTGCTGGTAGTGAAGTTTCTGTGCTTTAAGTCACCATTTCCCCAACTACCAGCGATGACCTAGTCCATTTTCTACTTGCGATGGGGAGTGGGAAAGAACTAAACAGGATGCAAGTGTGGAAATGCCATGGTCATTTCTGGCAGAGCATTTTCCATTTCAATTCAACAAACATTTCTTAAATATATGCAAGAATCTATAGTAACCCTTAAAGGAGGATAAAGTTAGAGAAAATCACTGATGCCAAAGAGCTCATTTTGTCTGAAATGTTGTATATATTCAGAACTTCCAAAACACCACTTTACATGTAACTGCAAAACCCCTTCAAAGAAAAATAAAATTATTTTTGGACTTTCCATCATTTTGGTTTATTTAACCCATGCCACATCTCCCTAATTAGTGCAGATAATTGAAAGTTAACTTTATTTTCAAAGCAGGGAAGAGCTAATTGGCCCACCAGCTGGGAAATGGATGGTTTCCAGATTGTGATCTTAATGGTCATTTTAAGACTAGAAGGGACTCAAAAATGTCATTTAATCCATCTGTCTTCCTGCAAGCACAGTTAGACAGGACTGACTGCTCTAAGTCCATCTCAATCAATGTGCTTGGCAGGCAGATTACACTGCATGCTAATTTTACATATATGAAGTTTTTTTCATCTCTACACATGTAAAAAATATATATAGTAGTAAATTCACAAAGAACTCCTCCAAATGATGACAATCACTATATGTATTTCCGAGTTAGTAGAAATTTTTAAGGATAACTTGTTACTGTTTTCGGCTTTGTAAATCTGGCACAAATTTTTATTTGAGGATTGAAAACTATAAGAAGGCAGTAAGTCCCTTTCCTGTTATTAAGGCTAAGCAAAGCAAACATTATTTTAACCTTCGCTGCACTTCTGGCTCACATTTATCCCACCATTTTACTGGACTTCTTCTTGCATTGCCCAATGTTGGGTGTTTGTAATTTTTCCCTCCTACATCTGTTTTTCTTCAAAACTCTCTTAAGTTTCTGCACTTTCTGTATAACTTTCATTTTCCATTCATGACTTTTTCTTTGGTTCCATTATTCTTGTTGATATATATCATTGTGCCTCATCTTTATATTCTTGTTTTTATTCACTCTCAAAATAGTCCTATACCTCTTTTTTCCCGTTTCCTCCTTTTATTTCCACCATGTTTCAAATTCCTACTTTCTCTCCTGCCCTGGAGAATGCAAGTCTCACGACATTTTGAAATACAACCATACTCCTTCATTCTTCCATTATGTGATCAAGCATTGAGCTCTCTGCCATATTGTTAAATAACCAAGCTAGTCAGAAGAGACAACATTCAAATATAGGGTTTCTAGCTATCTACTAAATTACAAACTAATTTTTTATTTTATCTGCAACATCTAAGTGGATTAGCACTGATATCAATAAGGGATTTACGGTGAGGGAAATTTTTATTTACATTTTTATAACTACTATGATTTTTAGATGGCCTTTTTATAATCATTGATTTAGGAAAAATATAAATGTTTATTGGGATGGCACTCAGATCTGAGACATTTAGACAAGCTCTAGTAATTTAGTCCAGTGGATCAAACAGACCAATTAGCCCTCAAACGGCAAGAAGACCTCAACCCACTGATCTCTTCTTCTACCTTATTAAAAATGCTTCGAGTCTCATAAGTGACCTAACTGTACAAAGATGTTTATCATATAGAAATCATTTCATCATCTCAGCTCTTTAAATGAAATTAATAGTGTTTTCTAAACTAGAAATGTTAACTTGATAATACTTGTGGTAGTCAGAATAATGACACCCTGACCCCGACCCAAATTGCAGCAAAAGCAATTCTAAGAGGGAATTCTATAGTATTACAAGCCCACATCAAAAAAAAAAAAAAAAGAAAGAAAAAGAAAAAGTTCAAATAAATAATCTTATCTCTCACCCTCAGGAACTAGAAAAAGAAGTACAAACAAAACCAAAAGCTAGTGGAGGGAAGGAATTATAAAAATTATAACTGAAATTAAGTAGAAATCAAAAAGATTAATGAAATCAAAAGTTGGTGCTTTGAAAAAATAAATAAGATATACAAACCTCTACTAACTGGGCTCACAAATGAAAAAAAGGAGAAAACTCAAATAAATAGAATCAGAAATGAAAGAGAAGTTACAACAGACACCTCAGAAATATAGAGGACCATAAGAGACTACCATGAATATCTTCATGCCACCAAATTAGAAAATGTGAAAGAAATAGACAAATTATTAAAAGCATAAAATTTCCAAAACTAAATCAGGAAGAAAATAGAAAATCTAAACAGTCCAATTATAAGCAAAGAAATCGAGACAATAATCAAAAATCTCCCAAAAAGCAAAAGCCCAGGGTCAGATGATTCACTTAGACTTCTACCAAATCCTCAAAGAACTAATACCTATCCTCAAACTCTTCCAGAAAATTGAAGATGGAATGCTCCCATACATATTCTATGAGGCCAACATTGCTCTGTTACCAAAAGCAGATAAGGACATCACAAAGAAAGAAAATTATAGACCAATATCCCCGAAAAACCCAGATGAAAAATCCTCAACAAAGATTCTTAGCAACCGGAATTCAACACACCATGAAAGGATTATGTATCATGACCGAGTAGGATTTATTCCTGGGATACAAGGATGACACAACATGCATATGCAAATCAATCAATATAATTCACCATATTAACAAGAGAAAAGATAAAAATCAGATGGTCTTGTCGATAGATGCAGATACATTTGACAAGTTTCAGCACTTATTTATGATAAGAGCTGTTAGTAAAATAGGATTAGGAGTAACATACTTCTATATAATAAAGGTTATATATGCCAACAAAAAGTAAAACAGAGTCACATTTAAAAATATTGAGCTTATATTTAAACTTCTGATTCTCCTTTTAAATTTCCTCCATGAATTACAGATTCATGCTGTTTTAGAGTAATACATGATTTATTTCCCTCACAAAAGCAAAATACTGTCCCTTGGCCAACTATTTTATTGTATAAACTTGCCACTGAGCTATTTTGCATCTCATTATGCAGTCTGATTTGCCAATAGCTAATTACAACCATCATTGACTTACTCTATTCTCACAGCTTTGTAATAATAAAACAAGGAGTCTGATGGTGTCACTTATATGGAATTCATTATGATAGAAGTGGATATCACATTGTTACACTCCTCTATTCACAAGTATGCATTTATTCCTGCGGCCTTTCACGCCTGAAATACATTTACTGGAATCCCAGTCTCTACTATATGTTAAGCTTACATTCAAGAACAACTAGGCCAAGGACATAGTGTTCCATCTTTACAATCAAATACAGATTTCCTATTAAAAAGGAAATTCTTGATTTCAAAAGATTTAATAGTATGGTCCTTTAAAAATAATTCCAGATGGCTCAGTTTTCGGATTGAAAATATCAAGAAATATTTTTGCTTGATTGTAATTTGTACAAATTTTTAGTCACTAGAGGTCTGACTCTTAATGTTTTCTTTTAAGAAGTTGAGTTTAGGAGTTTTACTACATCTTCTTATTCATTTCAGCTATATTTGTACCTATTCAAGATGACCTCACTCTTGCACATTTTCAGTGATTGATTTTGCAAGGCATGTTGATATTTTCCTCCACAGTTTTGCTACTTTCTGTATCAACTTGGCTATATTTTCTCAATCCTTGCAACCACACCCTCTTTTCTTTCAAATCTCTGTCTACTTAAATTAAAAATAAACTTCATTAAGCCTAATGTCTTATTACATCAAGAGGAAAAAAATTCAAGTGCAGCACTGATCAAGTGCATAAACTTTAACTGAAAAGAATATTTCCAAACTAAACAACACTAAACAAATATTTCCCAATAGTCTATAGATGTTTCATGTATATTAAGACAGCAATTCTTTTATTTACCCCACAACATATTTCACAGAAAATGCCTAAACCTCCTATTAATGTACACTTTTCTATGATACTCTCGTCACTGAATAAATGAGTTGAAATCCTTAGTCTCAGCTTCTGCACTGAAGTCACATGATTGTAAGTCAGGTTAGCTGCCACTAGGTGGCTCTGTTTTTAGTCACTCTCAGAGACAAAATATGCCCCCAAAATTAAAGGTCTGCAATGTCAGCACAAGCGCTGATGGCTAAAATTCTGATGCAGGAAGAGAGAAAGGAAACAGATTATGTAAAGCAATAAATTTTTACATTTCATATCAGATATTTTGGCATTATTCTGAAGTGACTAAATAACAGACAGACACAGAGAGATAGAGAATGCACACCAAAAAAAAAAAATCATTTCATGTGCGTTAAGCATCCTAGTATCCACCTCACTTTAAAGTTCACTGTAAGTGTGGCTAGCACTTTCTCTTCAATGGCTGACTTGTCCATAGTATGTACCCCCTGACGCCTCCTGTAGGCCTTTTGGTCTGTCTCCTGCCAAATAACTGTGTGCCTTCCACAGGCCTATGGCATCTCTCTCAGCAGGCCTCTTTTTCCCTTTTTTTCTACAACATGAACTGTTGGATTCCTCTGCTTAGCTCAGAAAACAGGATTGTGAGTCAATCTTCTAATAACAATTGCTTGTTAAAGGAACTATAAATGTCTTTGAGTCCACTTAAACAGTTATGTTTAATGTAATAAACCCCTTTGAAAAACATATAAAGAAAACTGAGCTCCTTTATTTCGTGAACCAAATGATTTTTTCCTCATCTTTGAACATAATCACTATGTGCTGAAACCCCAGCGCGACATGTAGAGGACACGATCTTTCAGAGCCTTACTGCCTCTTTGTGACACATTAGTAGACACCAAAAACAATTATTGGATGAGAGAATGATGAAAGATTCTTTTTGGTCTGCCTTTTGCCAAACTACCTGCTCCACTGTAAAGAGTAATATAGTGAGAACTACAAATCTCTTACTTTAACATTGTCTTCTAGACTTTGTAAAAGAAAAAAATAATCTAACACTGTGTCCTATATTATTTGTAGCTTATGAGGAGCTCCAGAACGCTGGCATTTTCAAATCATATTAATGATAATATTACATCTGGGTATCCTCAAAATAGCATTATAAGGACCATCATGTAAACAATACACCTTCTTCAAAATTCCTACAGTGGTCAAGTTCCACAACTATGGTGGCCCCTGACCTAACTTCACATTGGGACAAACTGAGGGGCTCATCATATGAGGCCATTTATTACATTGTATTTTTCAGGTTACCAGAATTACATCACTACAGAGTTTACAGTGAAATTTAGAACTTAAGTAGACCATTTAGCATTTTTACTGCTTTGGGAAGTAGCCACATTCTCCACACGACTGGCTGGCTATGTATGGCTATAGAAAGCAGGACAGCATAGGTCCTTCACAGAAGACTAGACAGTTCATGCCTCAGGCGGAGGGACTTGTTTTATTGACTTTTGTGTGACTGTTGCATGAAGATTGTTTTTTGGGCATTAACTCAAAATGACTATTTAGTCCAACTTAAAATAGAAAACTTCCAGTTATACCCAGACCAAAAAATATGTATAAATTTTTTCAACGGTTTGTCATGAGTGAATGAAGTATGTTTCTCTCTCAGTTTCTATGGGCAAAAACACCCAAAAATAAACATTACTAAATTTCCTCTTACCATCCTGAAAAACACATATCCCCAGAAGTGGGTTTTAAAAAAAAAAAAAAGGTGGAAAGTAAAAGTAGAAAGAAGGATGGGTACTTGTTTGCACTTGCTCCGATGTAACTTCTGGAATCTCTGACAATAACCAACAAATGGCTGAAACATTCTGAATGTGAAATCCAGTGAGTTCTATGTGAAAATGCTCCCCCTAAGTAGGGTTTTTTTTATTTTTCATTATACTGAAAAAGATCTCTTTGATAAATGTGTTGTTTGAAAGATTTCAAAGTAACAAGTATTTTTGAATAGTGATTACAAATCTAACACCATCCTGAGCTCTGCAAATGACAGAAAGGAAATAAACAACACAGTCAGTGGATTCATTAGAGCCTCACAATTTTGTTGAGGAAATAAGATTATATACATGAGACCATTAAAAGCATGACCAAGAAGTTTTTAGTGCACACATGTAATAAATAATGTTCAGGAAAATTATTTTCATTTACAGCTTCCCTTGCTTTCCCAGCTTTTCCTTCCATTACTGCCCTGATTCTGTACCAAAAGATCCAGGTACTTAACTGGCCAAGAAAAACTTCTAGAGGGATCTGAGGGAGAGGTCAGAATGGTCATTTTAATAAATGATGTCCCTTTTCCTGACACACATTTGCATAACAAAGAGTGAGCCAAAGGGCTATAGTGTCATACAATATACTGAGGACCTTTGAGCTTTGAGTCACTCTTGAAATAGGGATGGAGAGGGTGTGAGTATGTGGGGAGCCCAAAGCAGAAATTAGGGTAAATCAAAAGTCACAGTTATTAGATAGTAACTAGTACCATTTATTGAGGCTTGTGCTCTTCTTATATCCTTTGGGTAGGATATGCCTAATCTTTGCGGAAACATTTAGTGCTTAAGGTTTCTTTGTTTACATTTAACAGATGAAGAAACCAAAATTCTGAAGGTTTAAGTGACTTGTCCAAGATTTCACAGCAAGGGAGAACGGGATTCAAGTCAGATGCACTGGACTCTTAAAGCCCATGGTTTTTCCACTCTCTGACAGTTTCTCCAAACTTACTCCCTGTGTTCTTGGAACCCATGCAGTGCACATCTCAATGGCAGCAGCTGGCAAAGACATGGTGGAGCAAACCTTCCACAAGCATTTGGTAGGCACCTGTTGGGTCCTGGTACTGTGCTAGATGCTAGAGAGACCAAAGTGAATGGACAGGTCCCATCCCCACCTGCCTCATGATGAGACTTGAACACAGATGGGGAGATAAAAAGAAGGACTCTGCATCAGCTCACAAATCGGTGGCCTGCTTTCCTCCATGATACTTTAGAAGGTTAAGTTACACAAGATAAGCTACATTCACAAACTAAGCCCAATTTCAAGTAACAGGAGCAAAAGGCATAACAGCAGGAATAGCCAAATGTTGTAATAATAATGACAATACCCAGTTTACTGAGTGCTTACTAGGTGCTACTCACTCTCCTGAACACTCAACATATGTCAATTTCCTTAATATAAAAGGGATGAGGGCCATTCGCAGAGCAAGGGCAAGAAGGTGCATGAACCAAAGCTGTTTCCTCCAATCTTCATGCTACTTTTAACCTCAATAAACTGCAGGCCTTGATCTTAATCTCCTCCAAAAGCACAGGATGTCTGAATGTCAGGGTCTTGCAATGGTACTCAATGCACAATGGCTGCTAGGACACTGTCAGACAACCCAACAGAAAACAGCACAAGATTTGAACACAAGATAATATCCAAATGGCTTATAAAAATGTAAGATATTCAACTTTATTAGTCCTCAGACAAATGAGAACTAAAACCACCATCAGACATAACTTCACACCTACCAAAATGGCTACAATGAAAGTCCGTCAAGACCAAGTGATGACAAAGACACAGAGCAGATGGAGCGCTCATGTACTACGGATCGGAGTGCAAGTTGGAAATTACGGACATCTTCTATTAAAACTGAATGTATATGAACTCTTTAGGGAAGTTATTGCACTTTAGCTATATACCCAACAAAATGTACACAGATTTCACAAAAAGTTATCTAGAGGAAAGTTTATAGCAGCACTGTTCATAATGGCCCAAAACTGGAACTGGCCATATGTCCATCCATGGTAGAATGCACAAGTAAATTGTGATATATTCATACAGTGGAAAATGACACATCATGGAAATTTAGTCATCAACAACTACACTCAAAATGAATGAATCTCAAAAACATAACACAGAAAATAAAAGTCATAGAAGGCTACATACTGCTTGCCTTTTATGTAAAGTTCAAACATAAACAAAATAAATAAATGCTGTTAGAATTAAGAATAGTGGTTATTTGGAGGGAGGACCATGACTGCAAGGGAATACAGAGGGGCTTTCAGGGGTTAAGGGTAATGTTCTATTTTTTTATGATCTGGGGGCTGGTTACAGGATGTGTTTACTTTGTGAAAATTCATTGAGCTTTATAAAATTTATGCACATGTGTCTTTTGTACATAGGATACATTTCATTAAAATTTATCAAACAAACAGCAGGTAGGGAAAGATGTATAGTGGATATTTTTCTGTCTTCTGAAAAATTGCTGTTAATGTCAACACCTCTAAGTAAGTTCCACATAGCAAATTCCTTTTCAAATGTATCATAAGAAAAATATTTCTCTCTCCTGAATAACTTTATGCTTCATTTATTAGGTCAGAGCTAATTTGAACACTTTAATGCAGCAATTATTTTCAATTTTTTTGCAGAAATTCTGTGTACTTTAACCCATATTTATATCTATTGAGGCAACAAGCAACCTCAAAGCCTCTTTGTAGTAGATGGAGGCATAGAAATACACATTTGAGAGTACTGAGGATAAACTAGTGATTTGAGTGATGAAAATTGCATGGCAAATGTATAGTAGATATTTTATTTAACTTTTAGTAAACTCCTTATAAATGTTCCTAGAATTAATAATTTATCACCAAAAATCTGCTAAACATGCATCCAAATAAACAATTTTAGTGTATTAAATGCAAATACCAAATTAATGTTCTACATCAACCATCCAGTCATTACATTTGGCTGTCTCAGACTGAGTCTACCTCTTATTTGGTAGCAAGAAGAGGAAAGTTTATATCATCTTCATCATGAAAGGTTAACATAAAACCCAAAAAGATATTCTCTAAAGGGGAGGAAATTTACCGTAATGAAAGAATTTGAGTGTGTAGCTCAAAAACTCACATGAAAAATAAAAGCAATGTAACAAGTGGTAGCAAACCAATAAAGATGTTATTTGATGAGTATACTATAAATTCCAAATAAAGGAAAATGGGAAAGTACTGATGTGAAAGAGAGATAAGTATAAAGTGAATAGCCTTTGGTTTCCCATTGTTTGTAAAAAGCAAATAAATGCCAAATGGTGTAACTACAATGAAAATACAGAAAAACATCAAATATGTGGAAATTACTTTTCAAAAAGAAAATCCAAATACACTTTCAACTATTAATAGCCTGAAGTTCCCAGAGGGATTGTTTGGTTTTAGGTTGCTGCTGCTATTGTTTAAAAAATAGTGTAACAGACTTTCTCCATTAAGCAGTTACAATTTTATTTCCTGTCCTTTCTGGTAAATATCCTACCAAATTCCTTTATTGATCCTTTTAATTCCCTGAACTAGATAAATTTGGCTTCTGTTTTTCATATTTTCTTTTCTCTTACTCACTAACTAATACTTCTCAAATAATATGTGGATGGTAACAGTTAACACATATTCAATGGTAACTGTAGGTCAGGCAATCTTCCAAACACTTTACATATAATAGTTCACTTAAACCTCAGAACAACCGGATGAACTAGATGCTATCATCACTCTCCTCACCAAGATGATAAGGAACTAAGGCATAGAGAATTGAAATTATATTCCAAGGTAACCCTGCCAATGAGCTCAAATTTAAGTCTGGCTATACAAAAATATCATGCAGGTTTATTGGTGACACTTAAGATGAAGTGAATAGATGACAAAGTAAAATTTAATGACAATGTCTATAAATAGGAAAAACAACTTTCCAACAACATTGAATATAAAATTTAACCCAGCATTAACTTTTTCCAAATTACACCAAAGATCAAAAAATTCCTTATCTTTGTTGATACTTTGGAAGAAAAATGAGAGCAGTTTGATTATATCAACTAAGAGGTATTCCTTTAAACAGAAGTGAATATGGTATAACTAATATTGCAGAGTATCAAGTTTAACATTAGAAGCATTTGTGAAGCCTCTTCGAGTTTCCTCAGGAACCAACTTTTAAAATCTGTCCACTCTGCCAACTCAGTGAAACGAATAGCGACCTTACTGGTAATTTAAAATGGAGTACAAGCTCTTTCACAGTCTGAAAAGGAGCAAACACAGGCTGGCTAAAGATTACTCTTAACAATACCCCTTCTTCACAAACTGAGCAGCTGATCTTTGAGGTAAACTTACAGTGCCTCAGTGGGGGGTTAGATGTGGTAACACATCTAATGGGTGTCACCTTATACCTCTGAATCATACATGGTGTAAACCAATATTACCACAAAAGGAAAAAAGGACATAAAAAAGAAGATGGTCAAGTTAGAAACTCTATAACTTCAGGAAGAGATTAGATAAAACCTAGCAGGAATGAGGATGAGACATCCTGGAAGATACAGAAACCCACAGCAAAAGGTAACTGTGTACATGGGATAAACACTCTAAGACAAATAGTGAGAGAGAAGTGAAACATTGCAAGACAGGAATTTATCTTTTAAAAAGAATTAAAAGTTTAACATGTTTAATTAAAAATAATTTAAAGTGGTTAAATAAAACATGAGATTAAGAGAAGTAATTTGTGAAACACATGCCTGGGAAATAGTATGAAACTATTTGAAGGAAGTGATAACTTAAAAAAACACAAACTATAAACCGAAGAGTAACCACTGAGTTTATATAACCATTGAGTTTATATACCATTGAGGTATCGCTAGAGAAGGCAATAAAGGAGATGAAATGGAACACTGACAATACACCTAATTCATATAAAGATAATTTAAAAAGAGAGACAATAGGATCCTGCTTCATACCCATGAGGAGTATGTGAAGAAATGGGAATTGTGTTTTGCTGCTGATGGGGTAAAATGTGCCACCACTGCAGAAAACAGCCTCTGAGTTCCTCAAAAAGTTAAACATAGAATTATCATATGATACAGCAATTCCACTATAGATATATACCTAAAAGGAATAAAATCTGAGACTCCAACAGATACACCAATACACCAAACAGGTACACCCATATTCATAGCAGCATTACTCATAAGAACAGAAACGTGGAAACAGCCCAAATGTCCATCAACAGATGACCAAATCAACAAAATGTGTTACATATGTACAATGGAATATTATTCCACTTTTACAATGATACCTTCTGATACATACCACAATATCCATGAATCTTGAAAACATTATTCTAAGTGAAATGGGCCAGCTTCAGAAGTGTAAATATTGTATGATTCCACTTATGTGAGTTACTTAGAATAGGCAAATGCATATAAAGAGAGTAAAATAGAGTCTGTCAAGCGTCTGAGAGGAGAGGTAAATGAGAAGTCACTGTTAATGGGTACAGAGTTTCTGTTTGGGATAATAGAAAAAGTTCTGGAAATGGACTGATAATAATTGCACAACATTGTGGATATACTGAATGTCATTTTGATTGAGACTTGGAAAAAATGTTCAATTTTAAGTTATATATATTTTATCACAGTAAAAACAATTTTAAGAGCTACAGTAACCATAATTTAAGTTTAGAAAATACATCTGCCTCAAATTTGTGTGGAATGAAGATTTCATGTTTTAATTTTTGATAGCTCCTAAGTGTACAAAGCAGGTTAACAGTGCTCATGATTGAAACAATTAGTTGTCATACAAGTGACTTAGTCACAGTTTATCATCTAAGTGGTAATTTGTAATTTTAGGTTGAGTTCATTTAAAAACATTATCAAGTCTTCAGCAGAAGTTAATTTCCAGTCATGAAGTATGCAAAAATACTGGATAATGGCAGTTTTTTAAATAAATTCCACTCTCTTCTTATAGCTCAAAAAAATCACAGGAAACCTGCCAGTGACAAACCATTACATTGCTATGTGGTAGTGAAACTCAGGATACACAGCTTCCATTTCTGGCAAAAATTTATGGAACTGTTAGTGGTCAACTCTATAAAAGTTAATGAATTTTACTGTTGATAGCAATGGTTAAAAAACACATGATGAATTCAAATATTTCCCCCAAAAAATAGCAGTAACACATCATAGCAGATTTCACATCAGGTTGTACTAACTTATGTTTTCTCAACTTTACAATATTCTCACCTATGTTGTTCCACAGATTATTTACAGGGGACTAACTCATCAGTCAATTAAAACTTGGCATTGGCTAATGAAATAAACAACTGAACAGTATCTTTCACATCTATTGATTCAAAAACCAAGGAAGGAAAGCTGACCAAAATCATCTGCTCTATTTTTCAGTTCATTGCTGATATTGCTCACAATGTCTTCAGCTGTTCTTGCTGAACGGTTAGTAGTCTTAAACAAATTTATTCTCTAAATTTCTTTGGTTGCTGCAATCAAGCATGTTTTAATTAACTCACTATTTTAAACAGCTTTCCTTGCTTTACTAACAAATAGGTTTCTAGCAACTTCCTTTAGTTGTAGTTTCATTTTCCTTTTTTATTTTTGTAAATAAATTTTTCTGTGATAATATATCCCATTTTAAATTCTTTTTTTATCTTAATATATATTTTTATTGTTATTTACATCTTTTACATTTTGTATTCCCCTTGGGTAACCCACCACCAATTCACCTGTGTTCCATCTCCATGGTCCCTTGTGTCCTTTTCTATTCCATTCTGTGCCCTTATGCTCTCCTCCCCCCACTCCCACCTCCCACCTCCCCCAGCCACCTGCTGAGTGTCTCTCTCCTATTTGGTTTCCTTACAGTCCTGTTATAAGTGAAACCATTCGATATTTTTCTCTTTATTTCTGGCTTATTTCTCTGAGTATGACCCCATTTTAAATTATTTAACTTTTCTGCCCATTGCTTGGAATGGAAATGTGATCTGTACTTAGTCTGGTAATGCTGACCTATATTGGGTCCTTAGCACAACTATAGTATTATTCCTCAAAAACACAATGGTGGTTCATCTAATTCAATAACAAAATAAATTCTACTCTCCAAATGTTAAGAGATCAAAATTCAAACTTTACTTTTCTTGTTTCACAATAAATAATAAAAAATAAACAAAATGTCAAAATCTGACAATATGCATGACACTTAAAATACTGTCCAGCTATAACTTGACCAAGCCTTGTTTGGGAAATGGCATGTCTGTGTTAGTTATATATTGCTGTGTAACAAATTTAAAATCAAGAAATTTAAAACATGTATTTGGATCAGAAGTCCCAGCATGACCTAACTGTCTTCTGCTTAGGGTCATATAATTGTAATCAAGGTTAGAAAGTCTTCCTTATTATTTGAAAGCTCAGCTGGGGGAATATCTGTTTCCAAGCTCACTCAAGCTGTTGGCACAATTGATTTCCTTGTGACTCCAGAAGTGAGGGTACTAACTTCTTGCCTGTCATCTGAAGGCAAGCCTCAGCATATCCCTTCCCATATACTGACTTACTTTTTCAAAGCCAGCTAAGGAGTCTCAAGATGAGTCTTCATGCCAGAGAGCAGTTAACACAACAACATAACATAATCAAAGGAGTAATGTCCCATTACCTTTGTTATATTCTTTTGGCTGGTAGCAAGATAGTGTTGCCATCCACCCTCAAGAGGGGGGCCTAAACATCAGCAGGCATATATCATGGCAAACCACTGTACACATAATTTGCTACTACTCAGAGACATACAATAAAATATATGATCAAAAATGAAGTGGTGTGATATAGACCATTGCTTCACTAAGCTCCTAAAGAATAGAGCATGCAACATAGACTGGAATTATCGGTTAAGGCCTCATGGAGAAAAAAAGTTTCCGCTTTTCTTTTAGGATTATACAAGCTGAAGCACTCATAAAACTCACTGGGAGATGATATCATTCAAGATAATGCAGTAATAGCAACATAACTAGAGATTTTTCAATAAAATGCTGAGGACTCACCAGAGCATGTTTATCTGTTTCAAAACAACTTTCATTACCAGTTTTTTCCAAATGTTAGCATGTGATATACTACCAGTGTTTAAAGCCAGAATAAACCCAGTTCCCCCAAATAAAAGACCTGTACAAAACTCATACCAACTAAAAAAAAGAAACTACCAGTTGAATCTATTTCAGCCTACCTTATTTTAGGTAACTTGATATGATGCTAATAATATTCACCATTCCATTTAGTAGTTACAGGAAGTGAGAGGAAAAGGAATGGGGAGAGAAAGGGTGATGATTTCTATTTCTTCAGCATTTTTACAGAATACTTACACTGCTGTAGAAAATTGGTCCAAATATGGAGACTGATAAATCATTAGCACAGACTACACAATGTAACTGATGATAATGCAATGTTTATTATTCATTATAGTCAACAGAAGTAGTTTCATAAGTGAAGAAAGTGGGTACTTTTGGCTTCTCATATTCAAATGTTATTTTTCATTTATTTCTAACTTCCTTTTTTAAACATTCTTTGCTCCCGAGTTAGTCAGAAGATTCTTTCTCAGTGAGCACAAACCACATGGAAAGTTACAGTTTTTAAGTTGCTCCCATTTCTTGGTTTGTAATGAGTGAAACATTCTTTAGATCTAGAAATCCAACTTTTAAAATTCAAGTTCCGGTTAAAAAAAGCATGGAAATTTTCTTCCCCAAAAGATAAATTTTGGAGATCCTTATGAGTTCATGAATACCAACTCATTTTCACAAACACCAATCAAATGATCAAAACTGCTGGTTACATTCACCTATAGACTTCATTTCACTGGTCATTATATTAAGTGAAACTGTATTTCACTTTCATATTTATGAAATAGAAATGAGGTAGAACTTGGCCTTTAAAAAAACTGTTGGGAGCACTGGCATAACCAAGCCAGTGTGACCCTCCCAAGGGGAGAGCCCTTGGTAGTCAGTGTGGAGGCACGGCCCGCGTGACGACCTTGCTTATGCCGGCTGCAGCTTATGCCTAGAATAACCATAGACCTGTGTCAACCTCCAACCAAATGGTACAAACAAAACCAGGACACAGAGAATCAGAGACTGTCTCCTTAGTATGTTGCTGGTCATGCTCTTGTAAACAATGTCTGTATTTTTTTTTAAAGATTTATTTTTTATTTATACATACAAGAGGTGTGGGGCAGCGAGAGGGTTTGCCAGAGACAGAGCGGGGAGCAGAACAGGCAGATCAGAAATACACTGCTGAGGGGAGCAGCGGGCGAGGCAGCAGAGGTCTGCCACGCCACGTGGGATTCTCCCTGGCCGAGCGTCGAACTCACGTCTCCACTGCCGACAGCTCCACAGCGCAGCGCTTAACCGCTGCGCCACCCGGGAGGCCCAACAATGTCTGTATTTTTACTCTTGCTACAAATGCTGCTTCCTTATAGGGAACTTAGAATATCATGACAAAATTGTTATTGTAACAATGGCTTGTGGGTAATTGCTTACGTAAGCACAAGTATATAAACGCATGGTTGCTAAATAAAGATCGTCAGATCCTTGCTGAGCTGACCCTTCTGTGCCTCCTAAATTGCGACGCTCCCTTCAGGTTCCTGGGATCCCAGATCCAGACAAAAAACTAAAATTTTCTGTAAGAGCAGATGGATCAATACCATTTAATCTCCCAGATGTAGGTGTCTGGGAAAAGAGGTGACTGAGTCTACTAAGGAAAACGCTCCAAGGCAAAAAGTGACTCATTCTGAGTCACAGTTTCAGACTCAGTTCTAGACCAGTTGGGTCTCAATACAAAAACTAAGTTCCAAACACCATCCTTTGACTACTATCAACACAATTTCCTCAAAAAAATTAAATAAACCTCTAAAGATTATTTGGTTAATACCTTGCTTTATCCTATCATATATGCTCGCAGTTCACACCTTGGTTTCCTTATTACCCGGAAAATAATTGTAAATTTATTCTTTCTGCAGAGGTTTGATTCCTCAAGCTCTTCTTGAACCTTATCATTTCTTGCCATCTTTTCAGTCTGACACCAAATCTCTGATTATTTCCCTTCTTTTGCAAACCCATTTTACCCACTTGGCTTATTAGCTTACTTATGTGTGAACTATTAAAATTCTCTCTCAATGATTCACCTGGCCTGAATTTTCTTCATTATATTCTGCCTTCTACATTGCTACTGGCATTGATCACTTTCTGACTTAGAATAGGTGGTAAGAACTTCCTTTAGCCTATTAAAAAAGATTCAGTTTCTTTGTCTTTACTTCAGTGGCCTCTAACTCACCCCTCAGGATTTCCCTACACTTACCCAAATTTGAGAATATATTTCACCAAGCTAATTTTTCTCTTTATCTCTACTTCATTTTTATTGATGTTTTTCTTTTTTCTGGGTGCTTTATTTCACATCCCTCAACTCAGTAACATGTCTTCCATTAAAATCTCCATGTATATATTGTCTTTCCTTTTCTGATTGCAAAACAGCATTCTGCATCAATTTCAGTTTTTTATCAAACAATAACTGGTATTCTAATTACTCTTGAAAGAATCTTATTTCTCTTATTATAAAGTTCAAGCATATGTGGCTTATGTTTTCCTCACAAATGCATTTACACAAAAAAATTCTTAAACTTACTTGTTGAGTGACTGCAAAAAAGTAATCTTCAAAAGTCAGATACCACATATCACTCGATGTGATTATAAAAACAAATCGTTTAACAAATAAGTCTAACTAATGAACTCACAAACTCTTGATAGAAAAGTATTGCTTATCCATTCTGAAGCTTAGATAGGACAATCATGAATAACTATGAATTAATAAACTTAAAACTATATTAACAATAACAAAAGTGGCTGCATTAACAAAACAAACCTGAAATAAAGGTACAAGGAAACAAATGAATGATGTGACCTGATTTATACTATGGAGAACATTAGATCCCATGATATTGTTTAAACAAATAGTTTCTTCTTGGGTGCAAAATTGAATCACAATGAATTTAATCCCTGTCTTGGATTTATGGAATAGCTGTCTTCCATAGAAACTAAATATGCTTTAGAAATCACTATTAATTGTATTCCCCCAGCACCAGTTCCATTATTCATTTTGTGGCTGGGAATTGAAATACAGTAAGATTAATTCATTTTCCATTCCTTACATGTAATAATGACCATCACCATGGGAAAATGCACCCCATTAGTAAATTTGTGACTGTAGTTTAATCAGTACAAGTATCTTTTCCTACTGACATCATTGAATACTTTTCCTCATCTTTCAATTCTGATGGAAGAATTTTTCTAAGTGCTTCTGGAAGACAAAATGCTGTTTGCCAAATTGCAAGCAGACAAGCAGTCCTGATTTAATTGATGGATGGTTGAGTGTTATGAGTCACTAAGCTCCAAACCAACTTGATTTAGCCACTTGAACTATTCAGTCATATGCTAACAACACACGGTAGGGAATGAGTGTCTTATTGCTTTTAGGAAACGGAATTCATAAATAAAAATAAGATGGTATTTGGAGTGCTTTACTGACCTCACAGTACAGACAAATCAAATAAACACCATCCATTTTTTTCAACTCAGAGATCAGAAGCTTAAAAGAAGTCAATCTTGAAAGTCAACCCATTAACCTCTGCCTCTCCATTATCTTGTGTTAGACTTTTCGAGAAACTTCTGTATAGCTGCAGCTCCTTAAACCTTGTAATCTTGAGAAGAGCTCAAAGGACTTGACATATCTTAGAAGCTGTTAAAGTGGGGTTAGGAGATTTAATGAAAATTGAAAATACCATTGAGACTTTTTTGTAGGCCAATGAATGTTATTCCTTAACCTTTCTGCAGGTCTTTATTATATAATAATATTTCTACGATAACAATCATCACAATCATCACTCAAAAATGTGACTTCTTCATATGTTTTCTTTGAAATATATTAAGGGCAAGAAAGTAACTTAGGAAAGCCCCTAAGTTATTCAAACATCACTTCAGCACAAAGGATTTTATGCGCAAGTCCCATTGTGGATTTTTTCTTCTGATAAATCCACAAGGTAATAATTTCCTGCTAGAACTGGTGTTTGGGTACATCACCATCTCTCTTTATTTTCCTTAACCTTGTCCATACCTCTACGTACAGTTTCCTCATTAAATTCTTTCCAATTAAACCATTTTGACTGTACCATCTATTTTCTGTGAGGATCCTGCCTGATTCTGTACCTTACCTCTAATCAGAGACCAAAGAGAATCCTGTTCAAAAAAATGTCCCTTAAGATCTTTCTGAACCATCTTATCCCTTGCCCTTCACAATCCTTGTTATTGATATGCTGTCACACAAACTAGGAAATTAGAACTAGATTTTTTTTTTTAAGGTGAAAAAGAAAAAAAGCAAACAAAAATCATCTCAGACCTACCAGTATTTCTTAAGCATCTATTAAGAGCCTGGAACAGCACTAGGATTTGAAAGACAGAGACGGAATAATTTCGGTTCTACTCTGAGGAACTCAAATTCTATTAGGTAAATATGCCTTCTCTATGTTAAAAATCTCGAAAAAGCCTTCTCAAAGATGTTTCTCCCACATAAAATCAATCAATGTGTAAAGAAGAAAAATGCAAAAGACTGGCCCTGTAATAATTATAGTCCAGACACTACAAACTAATGGTTTGGGGTGAGTTTGCAGAAAATCAGGTATATGAGGCAAAGTAGAAAGATGGTGTTGTGGACTTATTTGAAACCAGGTAATAAAGAGTACTGCATATCGAAATAACTATTTGTGTATGATTTGATAGGAAATAACAGATCATTAAACATTCCTAAACAAGAGAATGAGCTGATCAGATTGAGTTTTAGAATTATTACTCTGAAACAATAAACTAACATATTGAAGGATGTTGAAAGATGAGAGAAGACAAAGTATAAGATGATAGCCCCAGGAAAAGGATAAAAAGGGGGGCATAAAAAGGAAGAAACAAACGAAAAAGACTGCAGAAACTAAAAAAAAAACGGGGACAACTCATTAAGTCTAGCAGCAATATAGAACAGATAATCTTTGTGGGTTACATAATGGTTAACCCAGATATCTTTGGTCCCAATTCAAGCTTTCCTGATTTTTTTCCTTAACCCATACTACTACTCTGTGTAAATTACTGTCATGTTTTCCACTTAGAAATAATTAACCAAGATGTTCATTTGACCCACTATTGCTCCATTTTAGAAAAGTTTCTGAAATACATCTGTTTGAATGAATACCATGGTGGTCATCATTCTGATAGAAAGAATGTGGTGTGGTTTTTGTGTCTTACATCAGACAATTGGAAAGCATTGGAAGCTTTGTAATGAAGAACTGAAGCTCTAATCATGGTTCTAACACGATTCCACCACATTTCACTTTCTCCATAAACTCTCCTTGAAAATGAACGAGGAAAAGGAGGAAATGTTCCTTCTCCTTTAAAACAAGGGAACAGAAAGTAACAATTATACAAATACAATATTAATTGACATCACATGAGAGAGGTTATGATAGTATCAGTCATTGTTAAAACCAAAAATGTTTTAAAGATTTTTTGGTCAGCAAACATATCTCTACTTAAAAAGATCGCCAAATGCAATGCGGTAATTCTTAAAATTCCTCCTCTATCATTTATTTCTTCATATTGAATATTTAGAAAAATAGCAAAGAAAAAATCAAAAATACGATATCTTCAAAATCCTTTAAGCCTCAATTTTTACTCCTTAATTCTTCGCTCTTCATATTTACTCCATCTAAGCTCAGCTGTTCCAACAGTTTCTCTTACCTTCTCAATATTCTGGGGTCCAGGCCTGCCATCTAGCCTAAACTGAAACCCCTTTCCTCTTTCTTTCTTTCTTTGGACATATATGTGATGTTCTGCTTTAAATTCAATCTAAAAATTAGGGCTCTCCGGTGGCGCAGCGGTTGGGCGCTGCGCTGTGGAGCTGTCGGCAGCAGCAATGCGAGTTCGACGCCCGGCGGGGGAGAATCCCACATGGTTCAGCAGACCTCTCCTGCCTAGCCCGCTGCTCCCCTCAGCAGTGTATTTCTGATCTGCCTGTTCTGCTACCCGTTCTGTCTCTGGTGAACCCTCTCGCCGCTCCCACGCCTCTGGCCTGTACCCCAGCTTGCATGTATAAATAAAAAAAAATAAATCTTTAAATTCAATCTAAAAATTAAAATAAAAAAACTCAAAACCTAAAAATCTAAAACAGAATCCATCATCTCATCCACCTCTCAGTTCACCCAATAATCATCATTGCATGCAAAGTACTACATTCCCCCTAGTCATCCAGTCTTGAAATCTTTTTCCCACTCTTCTATGCATTGGTCTTCATCTCCAGTGCTTCACAGCTGGGTTAATAACTATAATACTTTTGTT
Source organism: Scalopus aquaticus (assembly GCA_004024925.1). Lineage (NCBI taxonomy): Eukaryota > Metazoa > Chordata > Mammalia > Eulipotyphla > Talpidae > Scalopus > Scalopus aquaticus. The sequence goes on along the minus strand of PVIJ01011280.1, from coordinate 22,400 downwards.
GTATATACTATAGGGGAAACTCCACAACAAAATGTTAAAAAAACACTGTCTTGATTTCCAGAATTGGCTTTGACCAAAATGTGTAACCTTACGCAAGTTTAACTTCGTAAATTCTAGTCTTCTCATCTGTAAAACAGGGATAATAATAGCAATGGCTTCTTCAGGTTGTGAGAAGACATAGTGCATATTTTCAAAGGAAAAATATTAGTTGCCTCTTGGTGGAGATAAAGACCATACTTAGTAACCTATAAGAGCTCAATAATTATAATTGCTGTGACATCCAGTTCACCATGTGCGATGGATGGTCAAGATTATCTGAATGAAACTTATAGTATGACACCATTTTGCTCAAATTCCACTCGTCAGCTACCTCAATCATCAGAATTTATTTACCAAATTTTTCTCCGATGGAAACTGTTGTATTTAAACGTAAAACATTTCTTACTTATGATGGTATTAAAAACACCATACACCCATTTCCAAGATCCCAAGGCATTGGAAGTTATCCTTTTTTTGGTTTTTTCCTAATTCAAAAGCAAAAAAGTAAACACCATTCATGAGCACATTTTGTTCTTAAACTAAAGCTTAAAAACTCCACCATTGTCGTTCATTTTTGATGCCAAAAAAACTGGAATTCAATATCAGGTGTAAATACAACTTTTTTTGAAGTGTGATATCTAAGGCCAGGTCAGGCAGATTATGGCATCTGATTAAATGATCCCGTTATAACATTTTCTTAGACAGGTAAGATTCTGAAGGATCCCTGTCAATGTGTTCTGGCAAATGAGCCTGACTGACAGCACTTTGAGACTAGAAAAAGTTTCAAACCCTTTTATAAAAGTTGGGGATTTGGCATTATTTTTCCTACCCATCATTTTTAAACCCTATTGTGTTTCAAGGGAAATTCAATCCATCTGTTTCTGTTTCTTCAAAACGCTGTTGTTTTGTAAGAGCTATTTGATGTCACAATGCCTGATGAGTCTCAACAAAGCCATTTACTTCCCAATAGAAGGCTACAGATCTCTCTAAGGAATTCATGAAACTAGAACCTCAGGCATCTTAGACCTCACAGATCTCTATCACATTTCTAGAGTTTCTTCCAACTTGAGTTTTCTTTTTGAAGAACATCTCAATAGGAAACTGCTCTCCAACAGCTTCATGAGGCAGACACTTCAAAACGTAGTATCTTGTTCATATTTATCTTTTCAGTACATTCCCGTTCTGATCAGTACATCACAGACAGGTAACATTCTATCTGAGGAAATTAAGCCCTTGAAATGAGTGTTTACATTTTTTTTTCAATCCCTTAATTGTGACACTTCCCAAAGGAAAAATATTAGTTGCCTTGTGGCAGGATAAAGATAAACTTTTGAAAAAAATACCTTACAGGGAAATAAAAAAGTAACAATAATGAAAGGACCTCCTCTGCCTAAAGAGTCATTTGGGAAATTTCCAAAAAATAAGTACAACTAGTAGATGCAGAAATCAGGAGCTAAAGAGGGCCTCCCTGGTGGCACTGAGTTAAGTCTCAGCACTATGAAGCTATCACAGCCACGGCAACACAAGTTCAATCCCCAGCCAGGGAGCTTCCCACATGGCGCAGCAGACCTCTCCTGTGCCCACCACTCCCCTCAGCAGTGTATTTCAGTCACTCTGCCTGTTCTGCTCCCTACCCTGTCTCTGGTGAATCCTCTCATTGCCCCCTGCACCTCTGGTCTATACCCAGTTCTTGTATGCATAAATAAATAAATCTTCAAAAAAAAGAAAAGAAAGAAAAGAAAGAAAGAAGCTAAAGAATATAGCTTTTCTTCATCTTCTTAGAGTAAGCTACCATTGTAAATAGAGTCCTGGGGCTCTAAGCTGAAGCAATGAGGGAAATTAAATTACAAAGCAGTTAAGAAAGATGCAATTTAACCAAATTACCATTTTGCCTTCCTGATGTCACCAAGCTTTTGTTACCGCTTTCTCAAATAAGTCAGTGAATTATGAAAAAGGAAATAACTCAAATTAATGTTTTGAACTCCATCAATCTGGTAGTAGTAAGCTCTTCTATGGAAGCTGAATTTAATCAAAACAGCAAAGAGAATTATTCATGCTAGTTTATTAACATAATATAATGTAGTCTGAAAAGACCCAGGAATCCAAAATGCCTCCATTATTAAGTGATACATGGGAATGCTGTTGCATTTCTTTTATATAACTTTCCCTCTAAAACATATTTGCAGTGATGACTACCTTGCAAATAAAGAGGCAGATTAATATAAAGGTTATAATTCAAGGTCAAAATGACTATTTGCTGGTTAATTGGGCAATAGGAGAAATAAATCTCATAATAGATTGTCAGAAAAATATCAGTATCAGTATATGTGAGAGGGGTTCCACCTTTTGCTTTGGGTTTCTAGTCTTTGTCACTTCCCATGGTAATTTTTGTTGGGGGATGTGGGGATGTCCCACAAGATAAAACTCTCAGATTATTTTCCTTTGGTTAAGCCAATGAAATAATGCGAAAGCTAATCAGTGTAAAACATGTAGATTAACTTGAGAGAAGGCTCAGGTGAGGCTGCTGAGAAACAGAACAGATTCCTCTTGATTCAGATTGCACAAAGATACTCCGGGATGAGTGGGTGTGTGAGCGAGACACTGACATCTTGCACACGTTCCTTTGCCTTTGATATAGACATAATCTAGTTAAAATGGAAATGTATTAGGAAAGTCAAACAATTAATTGATGCAAGAAAGGTTGTTTCATGTTTTGTGTAAATCAAAGCTAAAAATTCATTTGAGGAATAGTGCTGTATTGTAGACTAAACACAATTTGGCCTGAATCAAGGGTTTGGTGCGGGTGTTAAAGTTGTTCTGGGCTACACATGGTCGGTAAACCTCAGCAGAAATGTTAACTCAATTTGTCAGTATTATCTTTATGTCAACAGTAATGCTTAAATATTTACAATAGACATAGTACGCTGAGAGTTAGTAACGCAAGATAAATTGGAAAAATGCTAACAAAACGGATGGTACTAATAGAGAGCCCTGGCACTATAGTCTCTGATTTTATATACAAGAGGCTTGCCCGTAGGTAAGATTTTATTAGGTTCTATCGCTAATAGGCTGCTCCAAAAGTTTCCAAAAAACAATGATGAAAAATGATTTTAAAAAATTTTAAGGCAACAAAGCGAAGTTTACTAAATTTATTCTACATAATAAAGTCGACATTTGAGACTACTATTCTTTTTAAAAAGACTTAAATAATAGTATACAATTTGACTTCTATACATTCTTCTGATATGCTGCATCTTTAAACTCTCCACAGAATTAATCAATTACCACATTAAAATGCAGAACAAAGAGCTAGGAATGATGAGAAAATGCCTCTCTCTTCCTTCATTTCCCAATCCTGCTTCTGTGGCTACTGTTTGTTGCGTTAAAGGAGTGCTGTGTGTTTAAATTCTTTGTATCCTGTGTTCTTTGAAAAAAACAGAGATAGATAAAACTAATAAATACTTCTCCTGGACTAAAACATTGCCACTGCACTAACTAACAAAGAGCAAATCAATCTTTAAAAATATAAATCCCAGAGTCCCAAAAGCAAATGACAAGAATTCCTATAGCAAAACTGGTACATTTTAAGAAGAAAAAGAGAGAAGTGAAAGGACTATAAAGAAGTGAAAAAGGTAAGATTATGAATTTATGGAGCTGTTGCTTTTAATATAAAATAAGGGGAAATATTCCAAAATGAACTAGTGCCTAAAAAAGTCTAGCATTTGTTATCCACAATGAAGAAACAGTGAAAAGAACAGACCAAAAGTTATTTCCACTTTCAAGTCACTTTTAGTTTTCACCCTTCTTTTAGAATTTAATTGGATCGGTATTTAAATTAAATCCAATTTAATTGGATCTGTAATTAAAGAGATAAAAGGTCACTCACTTCAGATAGGATCTTTACACTTTTCACTTTCCCCCTGTTCAAGCTGTCCTGTAATAAACTGATTGTGACTTTTTAAGGAGAGTTGATGAGAGATGTATTACTGAGAAATGTGGATGCATTGTTTCTGGGAAACCTGCTTCGAAACCTAACATGTCCTCAAGGATTTTGCATTTTAGTACAAAGAAAGCACCCTAACACTCTACTCCAAAGAATCTCTACTTCCCCTCTCTATGAAGGATTTTTTAATCCAAATTGGTCAAGGGCCTCCTTGGTGGCACAAGGCGTTAAGTCTCAGCACTATGAAGCTATCCGCAGCCACTGCAGCACCAGTTCCATCCTGGCCGGGGAGATTCCCACATGGCGCAGCAGACCTCTCCTGCTTTGCCCACTGCTCCCCTAGGCAGTGTATTTCAATCTGTCTGTTCTGCTCCCCACTCTGTCTCTGGTGCATCCTCTCACCATACCACACCTCTGGCCTACACCCCAGCTCTTGTATCCATAAATAAATAAATCTTTTAAAAAAATTGGTCAAAAAAAATCTACGAGAGGTAATCCTGGAAACCAGTGTCATTTACTACTGCATAACTTCTGGATTTCAAACATTCCTCTCCCTATATCACAGGTGCTTAGGTACAAGTTCTAACATTCCCCAAAAGCACTGTATGACCATTAGGATTGATTGTTTAGTCAAGTAATAAAGAGAAGGGAGAAGAAAAGACATCTTAAGATCAGTGACTTTAAGAATCCACAGTCTCACAGGTCAGTCACTATTTGCTTCCATTCAAATAATATTCATTTTAATTCCTTTTTCAGATATACTTTAAGATTGCTATAGACATGGGACAAGAAAGTTTACTCTTCACGGTAACAGTTGTTGTAGATGAAGAAAGATTTCCTAATAGATACCAGAAAGAGAAAGATCAAGAGTACATAACCTCTCCAGAAAGCTAGAGCTATTTACTCCAGATGTTATAAAATAGGGAATGTAAACTTCTAAGTAATTAGCACATAACACTACTACAGAGTCAGAGACGTTGATGTCATTTCTTTTATGTATAAATCTGCAACCTTAATACTAATAAATACTATTTGATTTTATAATTCCTTACTATTTGTATTTTTCATTTATTTCTGTTATTACTATCAATAGTGACAGTTTCCTGAAAGGAACAAACCAACCACAGTTTCTCCAAGAGCATACAGAATAAATTCATCACCAATTGTTACAAGGAAACATGTGTCCTAGGTGCTCCAATAGTAAATTGAAAATCAAAAGTGCCCAGGACCTTTCCAGTTTGGTCCCCACCAAACTCTCAAACCCCATCTTCTACAATTCCTCTTGCCTTTTCTTTTAATATAGTTTCCTTTCTTTGACCTCATTTTCCCCTCTATCTCAGAGGGACCTCTTCTCCACAAAGGAAATTCTTCCCCATTCTTCAAGAACCTGCTTAAATATCTTTTCCCACACTCTTTCAAGGGGCTGCCTCCCTTTCTCCTCTTGATTCCAGAGCACTATTATTAATACTGTTATTACAGCAGTGCTCCCATTGTTGCTGGCTCCCTCTGCTTAAGGGTAAGGCCATTTAGTATTTACCCTTGTATTCATCACATATTACAATATCAAAGGTAGATTACCTGTTGCTACAACAATACTATGTTACAAATTAGCCCAAAATTGAATGGCTTAAACAACAACCATCTATTATTACTCACAAGTCAAAAACTCAGCTGAGCGGTTTTTCACATCACAACTGGATTCACTCTTGTACCAAGAGTGAGAAATAGATTGGTTCTGCTATCCCCTGGCTATTCTGTTACATCTTTAGTGTCAGCAGACCTCAGCTTTCCCTGTGTACTTCTCACATCCTTCCAGCAGCCTCATTCAAGAGCTAGTAACTGGGCAGAGACGCAAGAACAATCTAATCATGCAAAAGACTAATCATGCAAAAGACATCAAGCAAAAGAAAAATGAAAATGTGCAAGTACTTCTTAAGCTTCTGCCTGAGTCATGTACACATGACTGCCATGTCTGCTGGCCCAAGCCACCCCATGGCCGTGCTGAGTCGGTGAGGGAGGCACTATCAAAGGGTATGGACACAAGGGAGGTAAGAAAAAATCAGGTCACTAGTGAAAGTGATAAACTGCAGAAAGTAAAAAATTCTTGTTAAATGAGTAAGGGGCTCTAAGAGACAGATTTATTCAGGGAAAGACTGGATGAAAATGCAAATTAGGTAGAGCTGGTGTTCATGACTCTTATGATTAAATGATCTGACAAACCAAGAAAAGTGTGTGCAGCACTTGGCCATGGTAAGCACCCAGCATGTTTCTGTCCACTCCCTTGTTTCCTTTTCCACTTTAGTTTCTTCTTTTTATTTAAACCTCGATATCAGCTCTACCTTACTCAATATGCAGTTGGTCTCATACTAAGAATGATGATTTATTTTTTCCTGCATTATACTTTCTCAAGAAGTCGTCAAGAAATATTTATCAACTCTAGTTAATTTCTAAGTGTCAGTGACCATATAAATATCACTATTTTAAACACCTTACTTAAACTAATGAGTAATTTCAGGAACCATGGATGAAAGTGGAGTCTTTGGATACTGCTAAAACTGGGTTCTGACTCTAATTGCACGTTTGATCTGCTCTGGATTTTATTACAAGTCTTGAAGAACCAAAGTAGATAAACAGTACTCGTCAAAAACCAATAGCCTTCATTCATAAAAATTACAATTAAATGGGTTAGATTACATACTACCTTTTATATACGGAACTGTGAAAATTGAAAAGGGCCACAATCATTTTTCAAAATTGATTAAACTACAGTTGATAATTATATGATCATAAATCTTTCATGACTAAATTTTCAGACAGCTAAATTTCCAAACTGTTATTAAAGATTCTTTCCTTAAACTAAACAGAAAATAGCAGTGGGCCAAAATGTGGGGGAAATAGTAAATAAGAAAGAGAAACACAGATATGATCTCCTGGGTGGCCATTTATCATCATGATCCAGAAAATCGAGGATCGCAAAATAAGGAACCACTAGTAGACATGTCTGGTCCTTAGAATAGGTAATAGAGAGAAGAAACAATAAACAATGAGTTTTTAAGAATCCACAAAGCACTCAGTAAAAGGAACTGAAGTTTGTGGGAGATATGCAGATAAGAAAGGATGCTTTCCCTCAAAAATAAGTGATTAATTTCAACTAAAAGGAAAAGAAAGGCCTTGAGAAAGGAATGAATATTTTTGCAAACCTTAAGAAATTAGTTTCATTTTGACAGTGGTAACTAGAAGATCTACTTCTGATTTGCCACCCCTATTTTAAAAATTAAGTTGTAATTACTTCACATTAGCCTTTGAGATCTCTTTCAAATTCATAGTCTTTAACCCTATTTCACATTATTTTACCTGATGATCGCATGGGTAATTTCTTCTTGATAATGGATATTTATCTTCCATTCACAAAAACATTCCAAATGTCACATGTTTTTGAAGTATCTAATAAATTTTTTTCTAGTAGTAATATTGCTACAACATACCAGGTGTCCGGAATAACATCTCAGATGATTACAGATGAGTTTTCTAGGAAAGCACTAATACAAAGGAGGAAAATAAAACTCTCCTGTGAATATTTTCAAAACTACACAGCTAGAATTATTTGCCTGCTTTAGCAGGTTAACATGTGCTTGCATCTCTTGATCTTAGCTCTTAGAGGTAGATAACAATTTTATTAAATCACACATAATAACAGTATTTCTTCTCTATTTCATGATCTTAGTATTTTCAATGAGAAAAAGTAAAATTTTATCTGTAGCATACAGATCTAAAAGAACAAATCAATAAAATACACCTGAGAATGTCTTTTAAAAGGTCATAGTTGCTGAATGAAACATAGTAAAATACAAATACTTCTACCACCTTGAGTAAATGAAAGCCCGCATCCATGCTTGAAAATTTACTATCATTTGAGTTAAAGAAAAGCAGTCGGTGCTTGAAAGCAGAGCACAAAAGTAATGTTTTGAAAGTGGGTGAAATCCCATCTTGTCTTTGAGCTGTCATTCAAGTCCTTAGACTTTGTCCATATATTCTGTTCACTATTCTCGCTCTCAACTTACGATACCTGACTCCGAGTTCAGTTAGTTCCACCTTTTGTTCGCAAGTATTTCCTCTTAACAATACACCATTCAGAAAATGGTATGTCTTTGAATTGTCAACTAGTACTTTGTTCTGACAAAAGCTATCACTCTAGTGTTTCAAAACTATATGTTAGAAATCTTGAAATGAACACCATTTGTTGAATATTAGAAATGAGTTTGACAAGTGGCACATTAAAGTATATAATCAATAACACTGAAAATCAGACTCCTATATTCCAAAAGTGTAAATATTTAGCACAGGTTAATATATCACTTTAAGAATCTAAAAAGCTTACTCTCTGGCATGATTTCAATGTGTATAGGTTATGACGTTTTCATTAAATAGGAAGTCCTCTGTTCCCAGACAAAAGAAAACCAAAAAATGGGGCAAATTTAAGGGAATTAAAGAAAAAACAATTTCTAATCAAATATTTCCAACAGAGCAAGTTAGCAATGGCTAACACATTGTTTAATATGTGAAAGAAATATAATGAAACAAAAAGCAGAGTTAAATTGGAAGAATTGCACTGTGTTTTCTAAAAGTAATGTATAACCCGTGTTTGATGCAATATTAACATAATAATGTGTTCACTGCAATGCTAGAATAATAATGAAACACAAAAACTTTAAAGAAAAACCTAAAAGAATTCAGGAATATTATAATCGTTTAACTCTGGTTAAAGCATTGAACATTTTATTAATGTTATAGTTAGAGAATATATTTGAGAATAATGCTGAATATAATTTTAGGTGCAATAATTTAGAATAGTATATAATTTGTCAAAATATTTTAAAGCATGTTTTATAAAAATTATAATTATTACATTTTACTCAAAAGTTTGAAATGATACTTTTTTGTTGTTTATTGTCTTACATCATTGTTAATTTTTGTATGATATTTGATTTCACCGCTCAGGTGTAGTCCTTATAGTTCTCCCACCCCCAGAGCACTCAAGACTCATCACCATAGTCCCTTGTGCTCTTCCCTCCAGTTTGTTTGACTACACTCCCTCCCCCGCCCCTGCTGTATGCATATTCTTAGTATTGTTTAAGATACTTGTGAAATATTCATTATTTATAACATATTTTCATTTCTTGATTTTTGTTTTTATATTTAAACTGGTAGCTGTCTCTAATTATACCCAGCTAATGGTTGGCACAAATTGCTTGTCATAAACACGTTTAATTTTTCAAATTATTTTTCTTTTAGTTGTCGTTTTTACAAAAATAAACCTTGCCTTTAAAATGAATTATCATATGAACAAAGAACTAGCACAGTGCTTTCCACAGCATATCATTTAAAAGATTGTAGCTCTTTCCAGAGATATTTAGACATATGCCAGTGTATATGTGTGCATGTGTATGTGTGTATATACAAATCGTGTGTGTGTGTGTGTGTGTGTAAATATATGTGAATCACAAATCTGTTGTTTTCTCACAAATGGTAACAAACTATACCCTACTCCACAATTCACTGTTATTTAACAGTACTCCTCAGAACATTTTATATTGTCAAAGGCCTTCCGTATGTTTTACAACTGTATCCTATCCATTGTATGGATGCATCATAATTTCTGTCAGTCCACTACCGATAAGTATTTAAACTTAACCTCTATCCCATTACCAAAGAGTGCTATAATACATAATACTGAAAAAATGCCGTTTCCCACATATATAAGTACATCTATAAAACAGCAGTGGAATTTCTGGTACACAGGTTATTTTGCATTTGTAAATTTTATAAATATTTGCCAAATTTCCCTCCTACAGGCTGGATCAATTACACTCCACTAGCTCTGTGTGAGAAGGGTGATTTCTCCACACTCTTCTAACTGTGAGCTATCAAACTTTCCTTCAATTTCTGCCAGCCTGACGGGTGAAAACTGCAATTGCATTTTCCATTTCTCTTGCGCTATGGGAAATGAATCTGTTAATATTTTGAAGGATGCATTTTAAAATATCTGAGGTACAATCTGTAAATTGGTTACTAATGAGTTGATATCATCATCCTATTGAAACTAATGTTACTCCTGTTTCTGTAGTTGTTGCTACCAAAGGCCGACTCCTCTGCCTCACAAGATCCCAGTGCGCTCACCTGCCCCATGACACTGCTCCAGCAACTCCCCCTTCAGTCACACCACAGAGGATCCCTGTCGCCAGCACGATGAGGGCACTTCTCCTCTCCTCTATCACACTGGTCCTTATCAGCGGCGTCTCTCACCTGTGTTATTGTTTCATCCTCCTAACTGGCTTTCATCTTTGTCCCATAAAAATCAAACCTCAAAAATGAGCCAGGCTGATACTTTTAAACACGTCAGTTGAAGCCAATTCTCTATAAAAATTCCTCCAATATCTCACCATCTCACTTAAAGTAAAATCCAAAGTTGTGTGATGGTGCAGGACGCAGCATGCCTAACATACCTGCATTTCTGACCTCACTTTCCACACAGTTCTCTGTACCTTCTCTGCTCCAGTCCACACTGGGCTGAACTCTGTGTTGTTCCCGGAGAACGCCCAAATGGTCCTGCCTCTGTACCTGATGGCCTTTGTACCTGATGTTCTCTTTCCCTGAAATACTCTTCTTCCAGGGAGCCTTGCTCGCACTTTCTTTCAGATTTCTACTCAGCTCTTATGAGAGAAGACTTTCTTAGTCAACTGTGTAAAATAACAATCTCTCTCTTGTGGTATTCCAAAAAGAAAGAAAGTTGTCCCTTGTGGCATAACCAGATGGGTTTCCAAAATCCCCCACTATTTTCTTCCCACAGTTCAAAATTTCCATTGACTTGTAGGGTGGCAATTACTAGCCCTATTCTCCCTTCTCTTAGTTTAGGCAACCCTAGCAAAACAGGCTCTGGTAGGGGGTTTGTGTGCAGAAGGTTAATGGCAGAGTACCTGGAGAACACCAGGTAAAGGGGGAAGCAGACTGAGCAGAAAGAGAAGTTAAGCTGGGATACAGCCAGTGGCAGCCATTCCCTCGGGAAGCTCTGGAGCTAGAAGACCCCTCAGAGATGCTCCACCTTGAGGAAAAGGGCTGAACTTTCATACCCTGCATTGACCTATCAATAAATGTGGGCAGCCCAGGGGAAGAAGTATAATGTTGAGTGAGGAGGTACCATTGGTTGAGAATAATTTTCTGTAAGAGAACTGGAAAATGAAACTGCAGTGAGATACTATTTCAACCATCAGACAACTGGAGTGAACATTTCGGTTCTGAGGCGGGAATCTGCAAAGCATATGAGGACTTCCCCTATAAGTCCTCAAATTCTTCATCCCTAGCTTTTTAAACTAGTTTTTTAAAATGCCTTCATTGTGACTTGTGTAAACTACATTCATTTAACAGAATTTATTGTTCATTGAAATAAAAATATTAGGTTTATTGTAAACAAGGTGATAATAGCAATTTTATGTGTGTTTATCTATATATTTATAGATATGTGTGTATATTTATATACATATCTATATCTATAAATTTCACTATCTTGTATATGGCCCCCTATGTTGGTGAAAATTATCTCATTGGAAACCAAGCAATTTTCGCCCTTTATGAAGTATTGTTCTAATTTATAGTAGCCTACTCAAATGAATGTTTTAGATGTGAAGTCAAATATCATTCATTACTTTCGTCTTTGAGTCACTCAAATTCTAAATATACATTTGAGTGTGAGAGAAAGAGATTGCAAGAGCACTGATTTCCCCCATAACATTCCTTGATCTCTTGGCCCATATAAACAAAAATTAAATTAGAAATAATCACATATTCCATTTGCTCTTGCCACAGACATCAGTGAAACAAAATTTTGAGTTGAGCAGATAGGTTTACTCCTATTATTTTGACCACCAATAGGTCTTGCTCCATTTCTAAAGACATAAACCCTAATCTCTGGGCCCCCAAGGATGTGAGTTTCAGAGACATAATAATCCATAGAAACTATTACAAGACCCACAAAATTGAGTTTAGGAACAGCTGGCTTTAGACATAACATTAATTTGAAAATTACTAAGGACCAATATTCATACACAAATCACCTGAACTGATGCATAAAGCTAAAACAACTCTATTTCAGACTTTACAATCCTAATCTGCTGACAGTAATAGATCTATCTATGACATAACCCCAGTCTGGACAAAGCATTATACCTTTAGGGAGGTTTCAAGCACATGTGCGGCCTGGGGAAGATCCAAGACACAGCTGAACTTCAGAGTATACTGACAGCAAAAGAAAAAAAGGCATTTCAGGAATTTAAGATCTGCGAAACCCTCACAAATTCAGATGTGAGTTGCAATAGGTACAACAAGCACTTAGAGAACATCTGCTGTGTGCAAAACATACCTCTTGTCCCCCTGATTAAATTAAATCCCCTCTACTTAAGCATCAGAGACCACCCTACTTGTGTTCTCCTGAAGTGTGAGTCCATAGGACTGTCAAGACTCAGCACCCTTTCTCACTACAGATCCTAGACTCAGAAAAGTGCCAAAGAGCCCAGTGATCACCCCTGTGCTCCTTTTTAGCCTGCCCCAATTACTTCTGTCTACAATATTTTGAAAGTCTGTTTCTGTCTAATGGGATAATTTCTTAAAACAAGTCTTTGACTCTAATCCACCACATCTACTCTACCATAGTCTATTCCATTTTCCTAAAACATTTCTCCAAACATATACACTACCCTGTGACTTTTCTGATTAGAAACCTTAAACATTTTTCAAAATACGCATTTCTAACTGTATATTTATTTTGGGTGGATAACTAGATAGATAAGTTTTATATCTTCATATATTATGAGCTTCTGGAAATAAGAATCACATTTTCTAAACCACAGCTAGCTTGATGTGGATTTTTATCAAACTTTCACAGACATTGAATCAAGGTGGACTCCTGCTTTCAAAAGCTCAAGCATGAGAAGGTTTTGGTAGACAAGATTTTATTTTCAGAGTGAAAATAAAATAAAGTAATCCCCATAGATCCTGCTCCAGACCTCCCCCGCCGGCTGCTGGGTCTCCTCACCTGGGCGCTCTTGGGAAACACAGGAAGAAGAAAAATGAAAGATCAGGACAGAGCTTGGACACCGCCCTAGGCTAGGATTTGGTAGTAAGTAAACAGCTTCTGACCTGAACTTGCCAGCATTCTCTCTCTAAGAGAGAGAGCAAAGAAACAGGAGGTGTACAAAGGGGCTCCTAATTTCCCACAGGCCTTCAAGTCAGATCGCCTTACATTGTACATTCTATCACTTGAGCACACCGCTTTTCCCGAAAGGATGCCCTCTCAAGCAGGACATTCAGAGTGAAAGAACAAGTCGCTGGAATCAAAGCCCTCCAGTCACAAAGAACATCCACTTAGGCTAAATATATCCCCTCAGTTGTCAAATTTGGCCTCTATTTTGCGTACACATGGATCATTGTCAATTTGTCTCGTGGTCACGGTGCTTTGACTTCGGGCTAAAGAAATTTTACTCTCATCTTTATAAGTTTCTTTAAAAGGTCCCAAATATGAAGTTTATCTTATCTATGAAATGTAAGATAAGGGAGAAGAATTTCCTTCAAATCAAGCTGTAATCCTGTACTTAAAGCTACAGTCTAACAATGCAATGATCCTAATTATACAACTTCACACGTGTATGCTGTTAGTCCTTAGCGCAGTGTTCCAAGAGCACTAAGTGTATGAATTCATTTAATCACAATTTATCAACTGCAACAATTTTTTTCCAGCAGCCACATTCAAGTCCCACAGTATTAAAAAAAAAAAAAAAGAGGAACATCAGAATTATTTCTCTGAAGGTTTGCTTCGCCTATTCGTGCAAGGGAAATGGCAGGATGACTAGTAGAATGTGTAAGATGACATAACACTTCCTTGTCCCAGCGGCCCTTCTTCACTCCCCATATGCAGACATATCTCTACAATAACAGAGCCTGCACAACTCTGAACCCTTCAGGAAAACTGACTTGGACAGCTGCCCTTCTCAGCAGCCAGCAGATGCCAAACAGAGGAAGCGGATTTGCTCCTTGCATCGGCTACTCCCTGGCAGATTCCAGAGCTGTTACTGGCTGTGGCTTCAGGCTTATCTAGGGATGTGTCACATGTTTGCGCTGTGATGTGATCCACCCTGGCTGCCTTGTGCTCCTAAAAGCTTTTTCCATTCAATGACTTTTACACGTTTCTAACAATTGTGAATGAGGTGCCATGTGACTCCCTAGCGCAATCACAAGGGAAGGCTTTTGTGGGGAGAGAAAGGAGCTCTCTCATCACCTGAATGCAGCCCAACTGTGAAAGCAGAGCTTCTTCCCTGGTGTCCCGCACTTCAGCTTCCCATCACCAACCCCCACCCTGACAGTCTCCCACTGCCATCACCGACCCCATCCCTCTTCACTGAAACTTCTTTTACTGAAGTATCCCGTAAAGGCCAACTCCAGGGGATGCTTCTCTCGGGCATGTACACTGCTGAACACCCTGCCCTGGGGCTGTCCTCTCTGGGCTGCCCAGGAGTACGCTGTCCTCTCCAACAGTGGTGGCTCCCACCTCTCAGCTCCCTTGTTTATTTCCCACCAGATTTCCCTTTAAGGAATCCCAACATTTAATGTTAGTATTACCCAAATATCTTAGTGAGTTCAGACTGATCACAAAGTCCCATGGAATGTATGACTGATCAACAACAGAAATTTATTTCGCACAACTCTGAGAACTAGAAGTCCAAGGAGATCAGGTGACAATATGATTGGTTTTGCGAGGGGCCCTCTCTTTGTTGCAGCCTGCCATCTCCTCTTTATACCCTCACATGACAGGAAGAGGACCACAGGGCTGTATGGGGGGGGCGGGCCATAAGGCCACTAATTGCATTCATGAAGACTCCACCCTCATGCCAAAATCACCTCCTAATACCATCGTATTAGGTATTGCATTGGGATTACATTATATTAACTTGAGAGGACACATTCATTCTATAACACCAAGTCTATAGCTGAGCCTTTCTCTTCTCCTCTGCAGATTTTTTCCAGAGAATCTTATTTGTGCTTTCAACATCAACATTTAGCCTATAAACCCTAACCCTCATTTTCACCTCCAACCTCGCTCCTCCTTTCCCTGACCGCCCCTAGACACACCTACCTGTATACTCACCTGTCTCATATGCCAACACATTCTTTTACCACTGTCTCCTACCAAGCCAACTCCCTTCTCCTGAATCCTTTATGTCAGTTTGAGGCATCGCTGTTTTCCCAGTTGCTGTGCAAGTTCGAAGCCTGGCTATGAATTTTCCAAGGGTGCCTTCTTTAAAAAGAACTACCAGTTTCTGCCTTGGTCTCTGTTCTTGTTCTTGGACTCCTGCTAAAAATGTCTGATGCTGCTAAGTCCATCATGCCTGAAGCCGCATGTCAGTAAGAGCCCATCACAGAAGTGGGTGCCCAGACCAGCCCTTCCAGCCCCCAGCCATTTGTGTCATCCCAGCAGTGACCCCAGAATCTGGGAAGCAAAGGAGAGTTGTCCCCACTGTGGTCTTTCTGAATACCAAACCCACAAAACCATGAACATTAAAATAAAGACTGTTTTATGCCACTAAATTTGGGGGTGGCTTATTATGCAAAAGTTAAAAAGCTACATTAATTGCCTAAGCTTCAAACATGGGCTTCATTGCCTTTCTCTCTCTCCCATGTTTTTACTAGCAAATAATTCATTAAGGAGCTACAATGTGCCAGGCACTATACCAAGCACTGGCGATACCAATAATTATGACCTAATAAAGAGGCAGTGCACAGAAAACAAATAACCATACAATAAGACAGAATTTCCCAACCTTGTTCCAGAAAAATCTGCAGACAGATGTTTCTCAAAAGAAAGGTTTCATGGTCAATTAATATTGGAAACACTGGGTAAAAAAACAAGATTCTTTCCTGAATTACTTCTCAGGACCATTAATACTCAAATGTGTATAATAATATGTAAGAAGAGTCTAAAATATGGAGTTTCTTGAAATTATTTAATCACAAGACAGATGGGGGAGTTGGCTTGTTTTGTTTTAAGGAGAAATTCAAGAATTCTGTTAAACACTGTGGAAATAATGCATTCAATTATTAGATGTATATAGGACGCAGATGGGAACTAGAAAGGGTGTCTGAGTCTTTCTTCAGGAATCAGGGAATGCCTCAAGGGGGAGGTGGGATTTGAAGTGAGACACAAAGAGAAAGAGGAAGGTGCCAGGTAGGCTACAGGAAGGCAAAGAACTGACTTGTGCAGCTACTGAAATGGGAGAGGACAAGCCTAGTAACGTTACTCTAAGTAGAGTTATAGAGCTCAGATATTTTGTCCCTCTCTTAGAGACAAATGCTAGAATTTCAAGTGGAGGTAAGAAGCTAGCAAATCCTAGCCCGGGGCTATCCAGGCTCTGTCCTGATTTCTCACTCCTCTTTTTTCCTATTTCGCAAGTGGGTCCAAGTGATGAGCCACTTGAGGTTTTCTTAACACTTTGTGTGCTGGTGCCCTTTAAATTTACCAGCCCTTGGGGCCGGCCATTTTCTGTGCCACCGCATGAGTGGTATAAGCATTCAATAAAACACACACAACTCCTGAACTACTGGATATTGAAAAAACTGTAATATCTCTCATAAAACACCTTACACTTTCACCAAAACAATGTGTAAAGCTTCTAGACTGAGTACGATCAAAGAAATAGCTCCTAATAGTTCCAAATAAATCCACCGTGGCGTGAAAAACCGGAGACTAGATGAACACGTATTAATACGTGAGCGGCCACCTGATACTGGTGACAAAAAACACTAATACGTGAGTGGACCACAAAGTGTTAATCCTTTAGATCTCTATTTATAGTAAATGAGGCCTTACTTTTAAAGGCTATTTCTCCTGTCTGCAGCTTGAAAGTAAGTGATCAATCTGATATATAGAACTTAAATGTTTATAAACTGCATATGAGATACTGTGGTTTAGATCATCTAGACCATGTCCAAGATGTGATTCCTTCATTTCAGAGCCTTATTTTTTTCACACAATTAAAATAAGTGTGTCCTGATTCATGTGACTAATTTCTTTCATGTTTTTATTGTATTTTTTTTATTGAGGTACTTTTGGTTTACGCACTGTATGTGATTCAGAGGTGTTAACTTCACACCTCTTCAAATATATGTTACTATACCACATCTACCACCAAAACACCCATAATCCCCCACTGTGTGAACCTACCAGTTTCTGCCTTGATTTTTGTTCTTGGAGTCCTGCTGAAAATGTCTGAGTCCATCAGGCCTAAGAGACCACATGTCAGTGCTTCAGTCACTCACTCATGAAAATAAGAGACCATCATAGATTGGAGGCCACTGTGTGTCCTCCCTTCTTTGCCCCAATTTCAACCCTTCCCCCTTACAGCCTCAACTCTACAGTCATATTTCCATATTTCCATATTATATTGGCTTAATTTTGTTTCTATCTTTGTTTCGTTTATTTATAGCCCACATATGAATAAAACATTCTGGTATTTGTCCTTTTTCTTCTGATTTATTTAGCTTAACATAATCCCTCCCAGTTCCATCCATGTTGTCACAGATAGCAAAATTTCATCTTTTTATACCAAATAGTATTCCATTATATATAATATATGTAATAAGTATTACATATATATAATATATAATATATGTTATATATTATATATAATATATTCTTTTTATATTACATTAATATATATATTAATATATATCATATAATATATATTAATATATATTATGTATATGTGCCACATCTTCTGATTCATTCATCTACCTTTAGGCACTTACATTGATTCCATAATTTGACTATTGTAAATAATGTACTGAGCACAGGAATGTACAGATCCCTTAAAATTTGTGTTTTTGCAGTCTTTGAGTAGATACTTAGGAATGTTTTTCTCGCATCATATGATAGGTCTATTTTCAATCTTTTAAGAAACCTCCATACTGTTTCCCACACGGTCTGGATCAGTCTACGTTCCCACCAAGAGTGTGTAAGTGTTCCTTTTTCTCCACACCCTCACCAACACTTGTTTCTAGGTGTGTTTTATCTCATCTTACCTTATTTTGTTTTGTTCTGTTCCATGAGATAAGATTTCACTGTTTTGATTTGCATTTCCCTGACAACAAGTAATTATGAGCATTTTTTCATGTGCCTGGTGTGGCCATATGTATGCTGTCTTTGGAGAAGTGTCTATTCAGATTTTGTGCCCATTTTTTGACTGGGTTATCGGTTTTCCTATTGTTGAGTTATATGTGTTTTTTTATAGATCTTGGCTATGAACCCCTTGTTGGATATATGAGGTACAAACATTTTCTTCCATCCAATAGGGTAGCTTTTCATTTTAGAGGAGTAGTTTTTAAAATTTTGGGTCATGACCTCAAAAAATATATATTTCATATCACAATTCAATATATGTGTAAAAGGTACACATACATCTAGTCATATATAAATATATATGGTCAAACGTTTATGAAACAATCCTCACCCTTATATGTAGAATGCATTTGACATTTCTAATCTAGTGTTTTATTAAACAAAATTTTAAGTGCTAGTTACCACCCACTAAATTAATTTCAAAATCTAATAATGGTTCACAAACCACAGTTTTGCCCTCATGAAACTATGTAACACACACCAAAAGACACACAATAACAATAAAGCAGCATTACTTGCAATGGTAAAAAGCAGGAACAACCCAATTTTATATTTATAGATAAATCTAAACATATTTACAGATTAATTGCATGTTTATAATACTATACAGCAGTAAAAATGAGTAAACTGTGGCTACATACATGATCATAAATGAATCTCAGGAACAAAATGACGAGTGAAAAAAGCAAGTTACAAAGTATAACTCCATTTTTACAAAATCCAAAAGCATGCAAAACTAAATACGGTAAACTGTATGAATCTAAAGAAAATGAGGACAAAATTCAAGATAATTACTCCCTGTGAGAGGAGGCAGAGAAGAAAGCATTGGGTCATATAAGGGCACAAATAGCCCTCTATGTCATTGTGAATGTGCCACCTTAGCCACCTTTTCTAGGCAGCCACTCATACGCATTCTACTTACCCCACCTCTACTCTCTACCAAAATACAGTTGTCCTATGAGTTTCCTCACCTATGCTCACTAACAAAACCAGCTCTGTTCAGAAATAGACGAGTAGTTCACCCTATTGCATGCAATATTCGTAAGTAGAGACATCAAAATGAACTTATAGTGATCCTTAGACTTTAAAGGACGTAAAAGATCCAAATATCATCCAGGAAGATACACTAGAATTGGCATATCTGTGACAATCAGCAAATTTCAACACCCATTACACAAGGACATGGAATAAATTTATCAGATTATATCTCACTAAGCAGAAAATTGAATAGAACTACTTACTCAAAGTATTTGGAGTTGAATTCATGTAATTGAATTCATACCATGTATAGAACAGAAATAATAGATTTGCCCACAATATTATTCAGACACCACAGAGAAAGTAAGCATCAATGATATGTAAATTATACAGTGACAGCAGGAGATGGTGATTCACAGTGATTTACAGAGTACAATGTCAATTTACAATTTCAGAGCATTTAGTTATGTTGTGTTTGTTTATATCAATTTAACAAAACATCCAAGTTATCTTTCTAGTTGTCAGTGTCAACAAACTGGAAAAAGATGATAAGCTTGGAGTTCAAATAAGATCCTCATTTTTCTGCGGACTTATCTGAAAATGGTCAAAAATATTAACAGTCAGATGGTGACCACTGAACCTTTTTAAGATTTTCTAAGCAATTACAGATAATATCTTCCTGGAAAAGATAAATAATAAAACACTCATTTTTGTGTCATGCTTCTAACTTCTTAGTTAACCAAAACACATCCATGAACTAGAAAACCTCAAACAGGAAAACAGACCAAAAACTCATACATTTTTATTCTTCAAATTACTAAATTTGACTAAATTACTCTAAGTTTCTTTCAGAAGGAAAAAAGAGATTCATAAAGGACCAGAAGTGAAAGTGTAGATTACACCATGATGACGGTGAGGAAGCCACATTGATGACAGACAAGAGAAGGGGTTATGAATTCCTATTTTTCTAAGGCATTATTATTCCCATACTTTTGTAATATCTGCTACTCACATTTGTGACTCCAAGTGATCAAAAAGAACTAAATCATCTTTCAAATGTTTCATATTTAAATCCCTACTTAGGTTTGTGGTGCACAATAATAAAAATGCCTAGAGCTAAAAGCCCAGATATGTTAAACTTATCTCATATGGAACACTGCCTTAATTCTGCATATCACATTCCATACAAAAAAGCTATTCACATACCAGATGTCAACCACTCAGAAAATAAGCTTTTTATATAAAATATCTTACTTATCATTTGCAAACTTTTGTCTTGAAGGCAACTTGAAATTGCTCCTTTCAAGTTCTTTGAATCATGTCGGTGCTCCTAACAGTCATCATTTCTTCAGAGTTTAGAAGTGGCTTAATTTAGATTTCAAGTTTGCAAGGCAAAACTTTTATCCAGAACCCATGAAATGTCAGTAATAATAAAAGTTTAACATCAAGATATGCCATGTGAATTTGGCGACCACCAAAAAGTTTGACCATCCAAGAATTCACTTTGAAGATCTCTAAATATTATGAAGGATTATCTCATCTTCCCTCCTTCCACACATCCATGTGATTTTCTTTTAGATAGTTGAGAGATAGTATATCTCAGGGACTTACACTTTTCTTTAAAGCTCTCAGTGATGGAAAAGAAAGAAATAAAAAATTAATTTTAATTTTACTCAATGTATTGTACCCAATCTAAACTGTCCCATAATTCCTTATCTCAAAGAAGAAAATTAATACTCTTTATTGCACTGATAAATAATAAATTAGCTAATTCTCCATAGTTCTGCCCAGAGAAGTGTTTTCTTCCCAAATGGCACAATAAAACCTCAGTTTGAAATTCTACTTAGCTATGCTGACCCATTCGGAAAGGGCATTAGCCAATACAAAAAGTGAAAATAAATGCAGAGAACATACCAGTTTAATCAGCATCATTTTCTGACTGGGAGCCTTGTCACATGACTGCTTCTCAGCTAGTGTTGACTTTCTAGACCATTTACACCAGTTCTTAGATTATCATTTTATCAGTTAATAGAATTATCTGAGTACATGATAATTCTGTTAACATTTCCTTCATTGTCATGAAAATTGTCCCACAATTTATATAGCCCTACTTGATTTTGGGTTGTAATGATTTTTGTCAAATTCCATAATCTAATTTAATGACCTAATATTAAGTAACTCCTAATATACGCCAGTATTTCCATGTATGTGCACTTCTTTGTGAGTGAAATTTCTATATAAACCTCTAATATTTAATAGTTGGTGTCATTATTTTATATGAAGACTGCAGATTATCAATAAAATGTGATTAACACTTATAATCAGGGAAATGCAAATCAGTACCACAATGAGATACCACCTCATGCCAGTGAGAATGGCGCACATTAAAAAAACAGGCAACAACAAATGCTGGTGAGGATGCAGAGAAAAAGGAACTCTCCTACACTTCTGATGGGAATGCAAACTGGTCCAAACACTATGGAAAGCTGTATGGCATTTCCTCAAACTGCTGAAAATGGAGCTTCCATATGACCCAGCAATACCACATTTGGGAATCTACCCAAAGGACACAAAAACACTAATCCAAAAGGATACATGCACCCTTATGTTCATTGCAGCACTGTTTACAATAGCTAAGGTATGGAAACAACCCAGATGCCCAAAAATAGATGATTGAATTAAAAAGATGTGGTACATATACACAATGGAATACTATTCAGCATTCAAAAATGATAAACACATGCAATTTGCAGCAACCTGGATGGAGCTAGAAGGGATCATGCTCAGCGAAATAAGCCAGAAAGAAAGAGAAAAATATCAAATGGTCTCACTCATAACAGGAACATAGGGGAACCAAACAAGAGAAAGACACTCAGCAAGGGAGGGAGAGGATAAGGGCTCAAAATAGGGAAGAAAAGAGCACAAGAGACGATGGTGATGGGTCACAGGTGAATTGGTGGTGGGCTACCCAAGGGGAATATACAATGTTAAAAATATAAATTAAATAGGGCCTCCCCGGTGGAGCAGCGGTTAAGCGCTGCGCTGTGGAGCTGTCGGCAGCGGCGACGCGAGTTCGACGCCCGGCCGGGGAGAATCCCACATGGTGCGGCAGACCTCTCCTGCCTTGCCCGCTGCTCCCCTCAGCAGTGTATTTCTGATCTGCCTGTTCTGCTCCCCGCTCCGTCTCTGGTGAACCCTCTCGCCGCCCCACGCCTCTGGCCT